>VZSF01001804.1:11303-77215 GCA_013398295.1 Chionis minor
TGGGAGGAACGAATCAAATATGAGAAGTGCTGGGACATGATTTTCAACCCATTGCCTTTGATTAAGTGCTTTAACATGTGAGTCCAGAGACTTGCAATAATACTAATGGGGCATAAAGCACTATAAACAGGACGGGCCTACTTTTGTCCAAATGCCATTATCCTGGAATAAAAAAGAACAGCAAATGTAATATGTCCACTGCTAACCTTTTTTTGACAGGAAATTTTCTCTCCTACGTGCACGCCATAAATTACGCTGCATTTTGCCACAACCATGAGCGATTGCTTAATTTCGAGCCAAGGAGTGTTTGCTAAGCTTGAACCACTTAGCTCGGTGCAATATTTAGCTGTGAAAATAGAATGGTGTGAAGCAAAACATAGATGTGAATGGCAGGCTGGCTGGGCTGAAATCAAATTTCTTTTTACATCAGACTTGGGAAATGGAGGTAAAGACCTGTTGATAAATATTGGGGTGAGTAGTTTGTTGTTCAGCAATTTTAAACACAGTGAAAAAGCTGCCTGGAAATCCAAAACAACCCATTTACCCAGAAAAGACAAGGCAGATTGGGAACTTTGCCTAAATTTGGTTTTAAAAGGCATGAGGACTTTCTCCTGGTGACATCCTCCAGTGCTGCCACACCAGTCTGGCAGGATGCTCCAGTGCAGCTCTTTGGGCTCAGCTCCATGTCACTTCTAACTTTGTGGTACGTTTTATTGCTCTCAGCAAGTTGCAGATTGTCCAACTGTTCTGTCATTTATTGTAAACGGTTGCAAAAAAAAAAAAACAAAGAGAAAGAAAGGAAGAAGAAGGGCAAAAAAAAATTCCACGACTCTATAACGTAGTCCTTGGTGTAAATCAAACATTCCCTGTCATGTTGATAGCTTGTGTTAGTCTAATGTATTTTATATTACTCAAAAGCACTGAAACCCTGCAGCTTTCTTCATATAGGCCATTATGCGGTTATCATTAAATTGTCTTGCAAAGAACATTATCGGTAATTATAGCAGACACTAAAATCAAATGATCAGACTGGGACCTTTAACACCAAGAGGAACCATTAGAAGTTAATCAAATAAAAGGATGAGAATAATTATGTTAGGATTAAGCAGTAATATGCCAGAAGTTATATACTTTGCTGACTATATATCTTTACTCCCAGCTTCCTGCCTCTCCTCCCGTTTGATGCTTTTTATATAATACTTTGGCACAGAATGTAAATGATAGTATTTTTTTGTGTCACAAATGGGGTTTTAGGGTTCAAACGAGGTTCATGTCTAAATAGCACAAAAAAAGCAGCTCTATGTAATGATGAAGATAAAAATAATAGTCGTGTATGTGTGTATGGATAATATATATAAAAGTGCAGAGCTGAAAAAAAAAATCCATTGGTCAATGAAGCATAAAGTGGTGATAAAAATAGTTGCAACAGGAGGTGAAACCACATGGCTATTGGTTTGCTGCTCGGCTTTGCTTTGCTGCTTTTAAATGACAGCGTTTCTGCTGCTCGACTTTCAGCAAGCCACAAGAAATGCCCCCACACGGATAAAAATTGCTCCTGTTGTTCCTAACGTTATTCTCTAGGGAAAAAAAACTCTGTATCAGACTCAGTCTTGGTGTTTGTGTGAGTCTAGAAGTTGATGACAGTGTTGAATTTGTGGAGAAAACCCAGAAAAGGGGCTAAGGAGGTTGCCCCAAGAAAAGCAGGTTGATTGTTAAATAACCTTCAGCAGATGAAGCCAAAATTAAGATCCATATAAAATTTTTGTCTGGGAACACTGATAAATCTGATTATGAGGTGGTAAGGCTGTAAACCTGTCACTTATAATAAGGACCCTACTCATTCCTTTGTCAACAACAGAAAGCAATTAGTGGGCTGGCATCCTTTGTGCATCATTACCTGTCCCTGCAGAACCCAGGGCCCTGGTGACAATGCACTCATGTGTCCTGGACCCATCCCCACAGTAACACAAAACCCAGGGGGAACCTGGAGTTTAGAATTTTTCATCATGTCCTTCTGACATGGAAATAAGACCTCAACCTTAAATCCTTCTCCTTCTGTTAGCAAATTTTGCTTTTTTACTGCCTTTCTCTTGGATAGTGTTCCATTGAGGAACACTAGGCTTGAAACCTAGGGTTGGCCAGCGTTGGAACAGGCTGCCCAGGGAAGTGGTAGAGTCACTATCCCTGGAGGTATTTAAAAGCCGCGCAGACATGGTGCTGAGGGACATGGGTTAGTGGTGGTTTGGGCAGTGTTGGGTTGATGGTTGGACTTGATGATCTTAAAGATCCCTTCCAACCTAGGTGATTCAACGATTCAATGATTCTAATTGAATGAGACTGTTGGTCGTGGAGCCAGAGCATCATCTCACTCATGAGGAGTTTCAAATCCATCTTTACTCATATTTAATGAGCGCAGAGTAAAGCCAAGCAACAGATATGGAGCTGATTATGAAGCTTCTTGCACATGCTGAGGTAGAAACCACCACCTGCCTGGCTGGCATCATGTCAGAGTATGAGCTTCCCAAGGGTCCATCTGTCCCCCATGCCTTACACAAGCCAAAGCAAGAGCCAGGGGTCTGTCCACAGGCCTGCAGAGTCCTAAAACCACCAAAACTAAACAAGCAGGCATGAGTCAGGGGAATTCCTCTTCCTTTTGGCCCAATCAAGCCAGTGCCAGCTGGAAGGACACCTTCCTGGAGGGATTTCCTGCCCATATTTCTGTTTCGCCATCTGGCAGTTGGATTACTGAGCCCCTTTTTTATTAGGAGCTCTTGGCAGTATTATGGTAAGGTGGTAACATGGGCCATTTATTTGATAAAAGAGGTATTTGTGGGGTGGAGGGTGTGCAAATGGGAAATCTTAAACTGTATGCATGTACTGACTACACCAAGAAGAAATCACAGTGCTCCATAGCTCTACAGTATAAATAAACCTTCAGATATTTATGTATTAATTTGATGTCTCACATGGCTGCCATATTTATTATTTGGATGCCTCATGGATGCCACCCAAGACCATGCACATTAAACAGTTTTAATACAGATTGGCTTTCCATGCAATATGCAAACCAGCAGCGTGCCCAAAGTCAAACTTTAAGTGCTGATGTTAAATTTTCTGAAAAAAATAAGAGTCGTCTTTTTTTTTTTTTAAACTAAGATCTAGGTGAAAAAATAGTATTGTGGTAACGGAAACCTGAAGAAGAGGAAGGGGACTGTTCAGTGTTAGCCACAATTTATTTTGTGTTTATTTTTTTGAGAAATTAAATGCTAAGGAAAAAATTAATTTGTGGATAGTCAAAATGTTCATGCTATAATGAAACATTTTCTTTCTTATTTTTAAACCTTTTCAAACACAAGCTATTAGGAAAGTTTCGAAATTGAATTTACTTTAAAAACAAAATATTGAAGAGGTTTTTTCTAGATTTTTCAACTAAAAAAATTTTAGTTGAAACACAACTTCAGCTGTGAAGCACAGAGCCAGGTTTGAGCTCAGGCTGAAAAATCTTTGTCTGATTAAATTATGAATTAATTAATTCTGGTAAAGTATGCTTCAAAATCAGCTTTCAGTTTTAGGGCAAATGTGGATTCCTTCCCCAATCTTATGTCAATTTAAAGTCCAGGATATTTCAGGACACATGAAGTCAATGTTACATAAAGAACACATTTGTGCATTGCAGGTATTATTTACCCTTTGAGATGGTTTTCCAAAGAGATACTCTTATTTTTGACTGGAGTTCTTCCGATCATTACCTTGACCACAAGGTGAAGATCAATATTCCAAACAAAAATTTTCTTTTCTTTCTCTTTCTTGCCTATTTTTGAAGGCTCACATGATCTGCTGTTGGTCTCCATGATTCTGTAGGCTCACAGCTCACAGGGCATAGGCACCAGGATAGATGCAAGGATACAAGGAAGCAGGAATGAGAGATGCAGGGACAGAGGCCCACTTATCCCGCAGGCACGATTGTTGTGTTGAAGGTCTTGTTGCAGCTTCAGTCCTGAAATGATGGTAAGGAAACAACTGATGCTTCAAGAATCAACACCAAAAGCCTCTGATAAGTGTCAACTCTGAAATGCAAAAAGCAGAGCCACTCGGCATATGCGTGCTATATGTCATGTATATGCATGACCATGCATGATGTATTTTGTGCTTGTTCTACTGCCTTAAAATCATCTTAGATCAGGATAGAAATTTAACCATCAGAGACAAAGTGGTATGGACATGTGTGTTCCTACACCACCTGCACCGGCACATTGTACTAAGAGGACAGCAAAGCTTTCCCCGTTAAATTTGCTGAGACAAGACTGCAACAAGCCATTCCTTCTAATATCTCATAATTTAATTGCATGACCTATTGTGTTGATTCAGAGATTTCAACCGAGTGCTGCACTGATTGAATTTTAATTGTGATATCAATTTAATAGTTGCCTCTTCCAGCTCTCGGAGTTGATAAAACAGGAGTAAATCAGCCCTGCAAAGTGCTAGCTGAAGTGTGGGAAAGCTTCACAGGCTTGCCAGGCTTGGAAAAAACACATTATCGGTCACCATCCAAGTGGGCCACCAAGACTGGACAATTAAAATGGCAGTGAGCCATAGAGTTTGTCCATACCAGCAACTCTGAGCTGTGGCAACAATTCAGCTACCAGCCAGGGGTCCTGTGGGTCAGCAGAAAGGGTGTCCACTTTCACATCCACCTTTTGCTGCCACCTTGGCCTTGGGTGAGGGTCACCAGGGCTTGTGTCAAAGAGGGATTGGATGGGCCATGGGACAAGCCAAGGGTTTCCATCAGCTTCACCTGGGGCTTCCTGGGGAGGCTGTAGGAAAGGGAGAGCAATTGCTTCCCCCCATGATTGAAGTTTGCAATGAGCTGGACTTGGCCTTCTTGTTAGACCCTTTAAAATAACTTTACTGAGGGATAAAACCAAAGGGCCTTTCAAAAGTCCCAAAAATTGAATCTACTGGAGGAAACAAACTCATTTTTACTGCTTTTCACAAAAACACAGCTGGTTTCATTCTTTGCCAATGTAAGCAGTTATTACTTCTTCATTAGAGCTTTCACTTCGCTATGTGAACATGCTGCTATTACAGAGGAGACCATATGCAAAGTGACCTTCTTCTAGTCTCTGTGTGGAGCATATACCCCTCCTTTCCAAAACTTTCCAGGTTAGAAATGATTTAAAGGATTCCCAGCACTCAACAACTCAAACCCAGTTCACTCTTCCCTTTCTGCTGGATTTTATTGAACAACCTGGGATTATTTTAGGAATGGTGACTGCAGTTTTTAGGAATTAATTGGTATAGAATGAAAAGAAACAGAAAAAAAAAAGGTCATGTATATTCATTCTGAATTTAAAATCAAGTTGTTTCTACTTAGACCCTGTTTATGGCTTTTTCTCTTGGTTATTCTAACGAATTTTAATTTACTGGCAGGGCTGTTTGGTGGAATGAGGAGTTTACTGGCAGGAGTGTTTGATGGAATTGGAAAGAGGGTAATTTAATGTGTTGCCCACAGACTTTTGGCAATGAAAGTGAGTTAAAATATTTTGTCCCCTAAACTGGAAAGCCAAATTCCTGGTGTGACTTACCTGTCCCACCCTGCAGTTCAGCTTTTATGTGTAATACACACCAGTAAACTGGTTGTGAGCCAGACCCAGACTCAGATTTATTTGCAAAAGTTATCTGGCAAATAATTTAAAGTAATGAATTCGTTTGAGAAAACTACAATCTGTTCTTGGACAATTCAAGACCAGACAATATCTGAATTTGGCAAGGAAATTAATCATCATAAATTATTGGCCCAGCTGTACTATTAACATTAATAACATTCCCAAATTAATTAACCAGAAAACATTTGTTATTAACAAATAATCAAAACCTCAGTCATTGTCCTTCCAAAATATTAGGCATTTGCCTCACAGTGGTTGCTTTGGTGGTTTTATCAATCTGATGGGAAAATGAGAGACTGGGGTCTTCTCTGGGCACGGTGTTAGTGCAGGAATTTAGCTTTTCTACCCTGAGAAATGCCCCTTTGCTACCTCAAAGCTCAAGATATTTGGGGAAAAAAATGGAGAAACTTCCCCTATGACCAGGGGTGCTTCAACTCTGGCCCAGCAAGCATTTACACTGTGTCTTTAATACTTAGCTAAAAGTGAAGAAGATGCTTACGTGCTTTCTTAAGCAAAGTCATAGATTATTAAAGTTGGTTACTAGGACTGTTCTGGTGACAATGAGGTACCTGCTGGAAAATTAAGTAGGACTTGCATTGGAGAAGAGAAGAAGACAAGGCAAGGCAAGGCAAAAATGGAAGGGTTGACTTCACAGCTACTCGGATCCTCTCTCCTCTGTCTTTCTGAGCCTCTTTTCCAGTGGTTGCTGAAACCCCATGATCTTTTTATTTCAACTTTTGGGCAATCTTTGACACTGCAAAGTGGACGTAATTGGCCAGAGGGCTTGAAAAAATGTGGAGCCAAACAGTGTCAGTGATGTAAGACCAAAGACAGATTTGTCCACTCACATATACGTGCCAAAAATATCTCTCTGGATTATTCTGCTACAAGAATATGCCCAAATCCTTATTCAGCATTAGCAAGACTCCCTCCTTGCTAGGTATATTTTTAATAACAAGCACAGACAATTCATGATGTATTGAGAGAGTGTCTGGATAATCCTTTATTTCTTTAATGCCCACGAAAATTACCCCACCTTCCTCATGGCTGCATTTTGGCATCTTTGGCCAGTGAGAAAAGATGCGCCAGTTCTGATATTTGCCTTGGAGGGTCAAGACATGAAAGACACAAAATCCCACAGAGGAAGCTGTCGCTGCAGGGACTCTACATTGACACTTTACCCTGAAGCTCAATGTTCCCTCACCACGCAAGTCAANNNNGTCAAGAGGAAATAAATCCCACCATCAGTGACAGTGCAAATAGAGGGCAGTGAGTCCTTATGAACCCTGGGAAAACCCTGACAAAAGCCAACTACATACAAAGTAAAAGGCAAAAAGATCCAATTAAACAAACAGCATTGCAAAGAACATTTTAGCAAGTCCCCAATTACAGTGTTTCTATCTTTAAAAAACACTGTGTTGGCAACAAGCAGTAGAGATCTATTTGTACTCCATAAATTCAGCTTTTAATTTAGTTTTAAAAACTGAAATATCCACTTTTCTTGTGGCCTGCCAAAAAGACTAACCATTAAAACACTGCAAAGAAAACTATGCTAAAATGAAATTCGTCTCCTGAAGGTAGGAGAGTTTCCTAAACATGTTTCAGATGATTTTTTTTTTCTCATCCAGANATTTTTTTTTCTCATCCAGATGGATGTCTTCTTTCAAAGCCTGATGGCCAGAGAAATGAAAGGTACCTTTCACCATTAAGTAACTATTGAAGTTTTACCTTGCTAGATTATTTGTTAGTTGTAACTAACATAAAAAAATGCCCTGTCAGAAAATGGCTTTAAAAAATGTAATATTTTGTTTTATTTAGCAACTACTTGGGAAAATTTAGCACCAAGCCAGAAAGGTTGCAGAGCAAGTAGCACTTCATAAATTGCTTGAGCCCTAATCAATACATATTGTCATCTAGTCAAGTCCTCCTAGCAGATTTTTCTTTGCCCTGCCTCAAAAGCGTATTTTATGAGGTTGTTACTAGCTTGTGCTGCAAGGCCTGGCCTAATGAATCTGTCACTGGCACTATTGATTGACATGCCACTGTAAGTGAGACATGTGATTCCGATTGACTTCCTAATTACTGCTGCTGTGATGTCTCACCAACTGGTAAGGCCAGAGGTTAATAGTTTTGATGTTCAGCCATCGCTGGCTCTGGAAGCTGGAGTTAAACCAGCTCGTTGGAAGTCAATATCTGAATCAAGTTCTCAAGGCTACTTTCGAAGCTGATCAATTAAGCCCTCCTTGTTCCCCCTCTTGTTGCCTGACAAGAGTTTGATGAGTGGGGACCTCTAAAGCTGGCAGTTTAAGGTAGAGCCGGAAGGTTGGTGAGATTTAAACGCAGGCGGCGGCAGGAGCGGTGTGTCGGTGGGGGCTGTATTTCTGCCAACAGCGAGCCAGGACCCCACTCTTCTCGGTGGAGGAAACAGGGCTCAGATTTCCAAAAGTACCTGGGTGACCCAAGCATACTCATCACATGGACATTGTTTGAGCTGTTCATACAAGCTGGGCAAAAATAGTCAGACCATCCTTCCCATCCATTTTCCCCCACAGCAGGAGGGTAGTGATCAGTCGCCCACTGCACCTTGACAGCACCCAACTGGGAAAAAGTCCTGGCCCAGAATTAGGCAGGAGAACCCCAACCTTCATTTTAAAAGTGTATTTCTAACCTTCATTTCTGAGCAAACGACTCTAAAATAGGGCAGTGTCACTGTGGTGCCTGCCTGAGTGTCCAGACCACCTGGGAAGATAGCTCGGGAAGGCGTGAGCTGCTCCGGATGTCTGTCCACAGCCCAGGGCTTCTGAGATGATTTTTGCGATGCCCCAGGATTTAGGGATTTTGCTGTAGCCAGAGCAACAAAATGAAACAGCTGCATCAAGGTAAAGGATCACGTGGCCAATTAGTCTGCCTCCAGTGATGACTCTTGCTAAAGCCTAGAGACAAGTGTAAGAACATGGCAAGTACAAACCCCTTTGTATCAAGCATATTCTCTGAATGTCCAGCATAGGGACTTTCTGAGGTGAAAGTGGTAGACCTGTATCAATGGTCTTCGTGGATTTCTCTTCCATGAATTTGTTTCATTGCATTCTGAAACCATATCACCTCTCAGCATCCGACACATCTGTTGGTAACAAGCTGCGGAGCCCACCATGTGCAGCAGGAGGGATGTACCTCTTTTGGCTTTATAAACCTCTGCCTCCACACTCACCATTTTCTGTGGACTTTTCTGGACCTTGTGTGAAGCCGTTCTTCTCTTGGACAGTCCATCCCATCTTTTTTCTCCATTTTCCTTTAGGGGACGGGGAGGCCAGAAAGGCGCGATGCAGTTGTAACATTAATTCACACAGGGACATAAAATTCCTGGCTCGTTCTCCACTTCGTGTTAGCAATTATCAGCAGTCAGGTTGCTTTTCTGCCCATAACCAAGCAGCAAGCTGACAGTTTCTCAGAATTATCTATTGTAACTCCAAATTCCCTTTCACGATGGTAATAGATAATTCAGGGTCCATGTGTGTGCATTACTTTACATTTAGCAACGTTGAACTTCATCTTCAATTTTATTTTCCAGTCACTCAGGGTTGCGGAGGCTTCTGCAAATCTCAGCAGTCAGCTTTTGTTTTTACTACCCTAAATAATTCAATAATATGACTGAGCTTTGTTGTCTTACTATCCACGCTCCTTCCTGGGTTATTTAGGAATATGCTGAACAGCATGGATCTTACTATAGACATGTATGGGATTCCACTGGTGACTTCTGAAAGTTGTTCCCGGGCTCTATTTCCTAGGTTTTTTCGCCCACCTAAATATTAACTGATTAAAATTCCTACCTTTCTAGCTGCTCTACAAGCTTTCAGGGTGGGACATCATAGAAAATTTACCTATATATTATCAGATTACCTTTTTCCATATGCTTAACGAGACCTCCAAAGAACTCTAGCAGATTTATAGGCTTGGCTTCCCTGTATGAAGGACAGGTTGGGTCTTCTTCATCGTATCATATTTACCATGTGT
Source organism: Chionis minor (assembly GCA_013398295.1). Classification (NCBI taxonomy): domain Eukaryota; kingdom Metazoa; phylum Chordata; class Aves; order Charadriiformes; family Chionidae; genus Chionis; species Chionis minor. The sequence goes on from VZSF01001804.1 coordinate 20,981, forward strand.
GCCCTGATGATCGTCTTCATCATTGCATCTGACAGTTTACTTAGTACAGACCCCAGACTTACGGGCACCGTCAGTTTGCAGATGCCCTCAAGAACAGCGAGTGCATGCAGGAGTCACTTTGACCTCATGCAAGGGCACAGCACACATAATAGTGACCAATTTCATGCCCAAGTTCCTCTACAGCTCAAAGGAGAACATCATCCCATCCCAATAACTAGTGTGTTCACTTTACCAAGCCACTCCACGTGTCTCCTACTGAAACTTTAATTTTTGACTTATCTTCTGCTGAACTCTGCAAAATACACATTACAAGTGTAGGGTACCCCCTGGGCTTCTTTGTACTGAATATGAAAGTGAAAAAATCACTTAGTTTCTCCACTGAGGCCCCATCTTCTCTAAATACCCCTATTGCATCATGAATACTGGAAGTCCCTCGTGAGGTCTACTGGAATCTATCAAGCTGGAAATCCCTGAAGGCTCAGAAAGGGTACTGGGAAAGTGTCACTTAAATGCTTTCCTGCACATCTGGCGTCAGNNATCTGGCGTCAGCTGCTGTCAGAGCAGGGTACTAGGCTGGGGAAAACTTTAGTCTGACAGTGCAATTCTTCTTGTGCTGTAATTGCCCTACAAACTCTTTGCAGGCTTCTATCTCTGATTTATTACCAATGTTTGCACCTTCAGCAAATTTCCTCAAAATACTTTTTTGTTTTAGGCCCTGTTATTTTTTTAGATTTAAGGTGCCAGAATTTCTGTTTCCTGTTTTCTTTTGGTGGACACACCTTCAGCTTTTGAAGGACACCACCTGACTCCTCCTAGTCTCCTCTGAGCTACCACTGACTCATGTCAGATTTGCATGGGAGTCTGCCTAAAGTCTGCTGTGATCTGGGGTAGAGGTTTACTGTTAGTCTCTAACATCTTTTAATAACTCCCTTGCCTCTTACTAGCTTTTTATCCCTTCTTCTCATCTTCTTTCTTACAAAACTGTCCCATTTTTATGTAGGTCCCCCCTTCTGAAATGGAACAACACTGGTGCTGATGCTGAGGTTTCAAGGTTGATTTGTCAGCGTACTCCATCCCACACCTGATCCAGTTGCCTGTTTTAAAGTGCAGTGTTTAAATGGGACTTTATTTGATTGGATTTCCCCTCCTTGTTCTTGAGTTTTGACAGCTTCTGGCCTACCTTCTATTTCAACATGAGAAATGTTGATAACATTTTCATTCCAAGAGCATGCATCATCCTGAAGTCTGTGATTTTTTTTAAGCTCAAAATCAAAAAGGAGGCCTATAGAGGGTGGAAGCAAGGACAGGTGGACTGGGTGGAATATAGAGAAACTGTCCGAGTGGCCAGGAACCGTATCAGGCAGGCGAAAGCCCTAAGAGAACTGAATCTGGCCAAGGACATCAAAGACAATAAGAAAAAATTCTATAGCTATGTCAGGGAAAAAGGTAGGACTTGGGAGGCTGTGGGCCCTCTCCGGAAGGAAACGGGAGACCTGGCCACCCAGGATATGGATAAGGCTGAGGTACTGAATGACTTTTTTGCCTCAGTCTTCACTGGCAAGGGCTCTAACTGCACTGTCCAAGTCACAGTAGGTAAAACCAGGGGCTCTGAGAATGGAGAACTGCCCACAGTAGGAGAAGATCAGGTTCGAGACCACCTGAACAACCTGAAAGTGCACAAGTCCATGGGACCTGATGAAATTCATCCCCGGGTCCTGAAGGAGCTGGCGGACCAAGTTGCGAAGCCACTTTCCATCATATTTGAGAAATCGTGGCAGTCTGGTGAAATTCCTGTGGATTGGAAAAAGGGGAACATAACCCCGATATTCAAGAAAGGAAAAAAAGAGGACCCAGGAAACTATAGGCCAGTCAGTCTCACCTCTGTGCCTGGCAAGATCATGGAGCAGATCCTCCTGGAATCTCTGCTAAGGCACATGGAAAATAAGGAGGTGATTGGAGACAGCCAACATGGCTTCACCAAGGGCAAATCCTGCCTGACAAACCTGATGGCCTTCTACGATACTGCCACGAACTTGGTGGACAAAGGCAGAGCAACGGACGTCATCTACCTGGACTTAAGCAAAGCATTTGACACTGTCCCGCATGACATCCTGGTCTCCAAATTGGAGAGTCACGGGTTCGATGAATGGACCACTCGGTGGATAAGGAACTGGCTGGATGGCCGCACTCAAAGGGTTGTGGTTAATGGGTCAATGTCCACGTGGCGGCCAGTGACGAGTGGTGTCCCGCAAGGGTCAGTACTGGGACCAGTGCTATTTAACATCTTTGTTGGAGACATGGACAGTGGGATCGAGTGCACCCTCAGCAAGTTTGCCGATGACACCAAGCTCGGTGGCGCGGTTGACACACTGGAGGGAAGGGATGCCATCCAGAGGGACCTGGACAGGCTTGAGAGGTGGGCTAATGCAAATGGCATGAAGTTCAACCAAGCCAAGTGCAGAGTCCTACACCTGGGACGTGGCAATCCCAGGCATAAATACAGGCTGGGCAGAGAATGGCTGGAGAGCAGCCCTGAGGAGAAGGACTTGGGAGTGCTCATGGATGAGAAGCTCAACATGAGCCGGCAGTGCGCGCTGGCAGCCCAGAAAGCCAACCGTATCCTGGGTTGCATCAAAAGAAGCGTGGCCAGCAGGGCACGGGAGGTGATTCTCCCCCTCTACTCTGCGCTTGTGAGACCCCACCTGGAGTACTGTGTCCAGCTCTGGAGTCCTCAACATAGAAAGGACATCGAACTGTTGGAACAGGTCCAGCGAAGGGCCACTAAGATGATTAGAGGGATGGAGCACCTCTCCTATGAGGACAGGCTGAGAGAGCTGGGGCTGTTCAGCCTGGAGAAGAGAAGGCTCTGGGGAGACCTGATAGCAGCCTTTCAGTATCTGAAGGGAGCCTACAGGAGAGCTGGAGAGGGACTCTTTGTCAGGAAGTCCAGTGACAGGACAAGGGGTAATGGTTTTAAATTGGAAGAGGGGAGATTTAGATTAGATAGTAGGAAGAAGTTCTTTACTGTGAGGGTGGTGCGGCACTGGAACAGGTTGCCCAGGGAAGTTGTGGAGGCCCCATCCCTGGAAGTGTTTAAGACCAGGCTGGATGGGGCTTTGAGCAACCTGCTGTAGTCAGAGGTGTCCCTGCCCATGGCAGGGGGGTTGGAACTTGATGATCTTTAAGGTCCCTTCCAACTCTAACCATTCTATGGTTCTATGATTCTATGATTTTCCTCTCCTTTCAGCTTTCCTTGAGTTTTAATTTTAAAAATTCTTCCAGAAACATTTGGATTGTAAGGTTCAGTCCTACTCTGGCAAAGTGTCTTCTACTTCTCCCTAAAAGTTTCTCAGTTCCTGACGAAAATCCCTCTTCGTGCATCCTTTTCTCTACCTTTAATTGCAGCTGTCTCTCTGAAGAGGCTGAGAGTGATGTTTTCATGAAGGCTGTGCTCCTTTCTTCCCAAAACAACACTGCACCAGCACCTCTGGTGTCCTATGCTGTTGGGACTCCCTGGGCTGGGATACCAGACCCACCCAAAAACGGTCCACCAAGGGCTTTCCTGTGGTGTCCTTCAGGTGGCAGCACAAACCCCATGCCAACCTTAATGTCTGAGAAATTAATCTTGCTCCGTTACAAGCCAGCTGGTTGTGGTCAGCAGCATCTCCGCCTCTGAAGCACCCATGGATGGAGTAGAGCACGTGCAGGTCCTTCCAAGCTTGTCTTTCTCTGAACAGACACCATATAAAGAAAGAAGTTCCATCTCAACATGAGGAGGAATTTCTCTCCTTTGAGGGTGGCAGAGCACTGACACAGGCTGCCCAGAGAGGTGGTGGAGTCTCTGACTCTGGAGACATTCCAAACCCACCTGGACGCCATCCTGTGCAACCTGCTGTAGGCGAACCTGCTCTGGCAGGTGGGTTGGACCAGATGATCTCCAGAGGCCCCTGCCAACTCTGGTGATTCTGTGATGCCATGATTCTATGACTCTATAACTTCCCTAAGTTTCTGGGCTGGGCTGGTCTTGCAGTACTAAATGCTGCGTAGTAATTTCAGGGCTTAGTACTAATGTTTTTCTTTAAAGGATCTGGTCTATATGGCAAGTTTTTAGTGGAAATTAGTCATGCAGTCTTCATTACCTTGGGATAGACCTCTGCTCTTCCACTGTAACTGAAGTTACTGAAAAAGGCTAGGCAGGATTTGTGATTGATTACACTCCATGTTATATTAGACAACATAGATCAACCTGCCAATATGAATTTCTCAGATGTCAAAAATACCAGGTAACAAAAAAAGATCATATAAGAGGGTAAAAAAAATCATTAGACAATCAGGGACAGCAATAATTCACCCACATCTATGCACTGTGTACAAATAATGCCCAGGGGAATTAGTCGTACTTATCACTTTGTCAAATGTCTGTTACCAGCAGATAGTGCTGGGTTTCTCATCCGTCACTGCTTGTTTCCTGCAACATTTCTGAAAATGACAATGAGCAAGAGGGTTAGAATGGAACTCTGCATCTTAAAAGGTTGATTAAAGACAATCTGAAGATATGTGCTCTGTCACCAAATTAGCTTCAAAATATGTGTTTTAAATACCATGTGTAATGCTTCTCAAGGAATATGGACTTTCTCGATAGCCTTAATTGTGATTTGAAAGACCTCTTGGCTGCACTGGGGAAATGTAACCAAAGACAGATCATCTCTTGCAGACTAACTTGTCACTATCTCCTGCCCTCTGCCAGTGGAGCTGCTCCTGCTGTGACCGCCATGTCCTGGTCCACCATAGAGGGATCTCTGCCAGCACCACAGGCTCAAAAAGGGGTTGCAGCTCAGAGCTGCCGCTGGGTACCAGTGACGAGCCCGATGGCTTGGGGACACCAGAGGGACAGAGGATGCAGGCAGAGGACAGAGGAGGCAGACCTTGCCTGCCTACTTAGGTCAAGGACCTCAACTCATGTGCCCTGGCCCCAATGACCAGGTGTTAGAGGACCCCATCTTCCACCTTCCAAGCAGGGATTTGAAGCTGCCCTGGTCCCGGGGAGCACTCGTCAGCTCACGTGACACTTGGGGCTCGCTCTCCACAACATGACTACTTTCCAAGAAAAAAAAAAAAAAAAAAAAAAGAAAAGGAAAGGAAAGAAAGAAAAAAACACTCTTTGCGAAATAAGAAACTTAATTACTTCCAAAACAATTAATTAATTAATTAATTAATTAAGCCTCATGTCACCCCTGCAAGGTAGGAAGTGATTATTCTACCCATTTTACACAGAGGGAAAAACTGTACCATTAAGTGACTTGCCAGAGGCAAAGGCATCGAAGGCAAAATCAGCGTCCCAGGGCTGGCGTGCCCAGGCATGGCTGCAGACCAGCCCAGTTTGCTTGAGCACCAATTCTCCTCATCACCCTGAGACCTCAAGGTGCCAAGAGCCCTAAATCCCTGTTCCGATACCCCAAGGAAAATCCCAGGGTCATTCTATCAAAGCCCAGACCATGCCATGGTCAAGCTGGGCTCCAGAGAGCTACATTTAGCACCCAAGAGTGCTGATAAACCCCTGAGGGATCCAGCTGCTGTGTCCGTGTCCCAGAGCGGGGCAATCCCAGACAGCAGTGGAGTTTCAACAGGGAAAGATTTTTTTGAGCTGCAATTATCATGCTGTCCTCAGCGACTAAATGAGTCGCTGGGTCCACGCTGAAATGGCCACTTCAGGAGCAAGGTAGGGAGGACTCAGCCCAGCATGGCTGCACCACCCCGGATCGCAGTGTGGGGACTGCAGTAAATCCTGCTCTGGCACATTGCATGAGTAGATTTTTACTTTGATTTAAGGCTCTGAGGTGGAGCTGGGTTTGTGGGGATAGGCATCATCTTCTATTAGACAAACTCATATAGTTCGGATAAACCAGAAGAGTTTGCAGGCATGCAAATCTTTCTTCCCTCTGATATAGAAGCACCAAGCTCAAACCAAGCACAGAAGAATGGAGAGAAGGATTTCTGGTCACACTACAGGGCTAATGGCAGTTACGATGCTCAAACCACCTTGGTTTCAGCCCACCCCAGCAAGCCCAGCCTGGATAGTTCCTAGATATTATGAAGGAGACCATGGGGAGGGATCATTCCCCTTAGGTGATAAAGGGGAGCCCATGTGGCATGGGGAGGGAAGGGCATTTAACTGCATGGAGAGAGCTGTGCCATGCCATTTATCTTAAGACCACAGGATGGTCCTCAGTCTGCTGTATTCAGCAGAGTTGGTGAATTGTAGAATCACAGAATGGTTTGGGTTGGAAGTGACCTTCAAGACCATCCAGGTCCACCACCCTGCCATGGGCAGGGACATCTCCCACCAGACCAGGTTGCTTCAAGCCTCATCCAACCTGGCCTGGAACAGCTCCAGGGATGGGGCAGCCACAGCTTGTCTGGGCAACCTGGGCCAGGGTCTCACCACCCTCATAGGCAAAAATTTCCTCCTGAGATCTCATTTAAACCTCCTGTCTTCCAGTTTGAAGCCATTACTCCTTGTCCCATCACTACACTCCCTTATAAAATGTCCCTTCCCAGCTTTCCTGGAGCCCCTTTAGGGACTGGAAGGGGCTTTAAGGTCTCCCTGGAGCCTCCTCTTCTCGAGGCTGAGCACCACCAGTGCTCAGCCTGTCTTCACAGCAGAGGGGCTCCAGCCCTCACATCATCTTTGTGGCCTCTGGACCCGCTTCAACAGGTCCGTGTCCTTCTTGTGCTGAGGACTCCAGAGCTGGACACAGTATTCCAGGTGGGATCTCATGAGAGCGGAGTAGACAGCCAGAATCCCCTCCTTCACCCTGCTGGCCACGCTGCTGGTGAAGCAGCCCAGGATATGGTTGGCTTTTTGGTCTGCCAGTGCACATTCCTGGCTCACATTAAGCTTCTCATAAACCAACACCCCAAAGTCCTTCTTGAAGCCGGGGGGGGCAATGGGTGAAAGTTATGCTTTTCCTCCATGGTTTCCCAGATCAGCAAACTACAACCTGCAGTTGCATGCAGCTATTTCTTAAGAAAACAAATCTAACATTGAAAACTGAGAATTTTCCACTGCCCCAAGTCTCCAGGAAACGAGGAGTTAACAACAGAAAGCAAATCCCAGCAATAAATCTCGGTCCTCACTCTTTGCACACACAAGTGGAGCCTGAGCAAGGAAAAATCGTACTCTCGGACCAAAAGTCTGCTCAATTTGTGACTGATGACGATGTTCATGTCTCTTAGTCATTGCCACACACACAAGGAGCCATGGGAAATGCAGCAGACGTGCTCCAGGACAATGGCAAGAACAAGTGCTGTGATTTAGCCCTGTGGGCAAGCAGACAAACCATGGCACAGGACAGGAAGGTGCTGTGGGGTGGCTCAGGAATGGTCACAACATCGTCTTGACCTTGAAGTTTTGGGAGAGAAACCTGAGCCAGCACCTCTGCCAGGGTCAGCATGACACCCACCCAGCCTCTGCGAGGAATGGGGTACAGGCAGCCACGGAGGGAGCAGACTGTGGGACACGGATGGATCTCTCCCTTTTGGGACCCTTCCAAAGAGCAGCATCACTTCTAGTTTGACTAGGTGAGCCGTCCCCCTCCACTGCTTTGTCTTGGTATCATTTGTTGTGACCAGGCGAGGTCCCAAATTCTCTCCTAGGTCAAGAGGCCAGGAAAACAGGCCATAAAGGCTATATCTATATTGTTAAAATCTGCCGGCCCAGACTGTTCTCTGGCGCAAATAACCTCATCTGTACTGTTACCCAGGGTGCCCAGCACCAAATAAGATCTCAGGGGTGGTGCCTGGTCCAGGCTGTCTCCTAGAGTGTACCTGGAAGATGGCTGGGAGAGGGTCAGCTGCCCCTGGCCAAAAGCGCCTTCAGACTGGGCTAATAATTTGGCTTACAGACACATTCCAGTGCCCAGAAGTGACCCCTGGCACTCTTTAATTTCCTAGCCACAAGGTCCCAAAAGTCATAAAACCCAGGCTTCATCTGCCTGAAATGAGGTGGAGAGACCAAGATCCCTCACCCCTCAAACTCAAACTGTGGTCACTCCCGGGAACCCGATATAATTCTGCTTTAATTGTTATGAGAGCTTTCCAGAGGCAGTGCTGACACTGATTTGGATTTAAACCTCTCTCTCTCTCTCTGTGTCTCTCTCTCTTCATCTCAGGGTACCGAAAAAGTGGCATCCATGAGACCAACATTTATAGTATTCCTCTGAGGGGTGAAATGTACCTACTGTAAAATACGCTCAGTTAATTCTGGTGCATCATTTGCAGGAGAGCCACGTGGGGATCAGCGTGGGACATACAGATTTAGATCATTTCACTCGAGTCAGGTGATGCCTTGCTCCCAATTCCTGGCAAGTTAATTCTTACCTGGGATAATTATGTCTCTCTTCAATCTAGCCCAGCTTAACCCTTCATATCCCAGGCGTCTGCTAAGAGCACACCTGTGACAATGGAGATGCTGATTTGGGGGCATTTTTGCCCATTGCCAACCTCTGCTACAGATTTCCTCAAAGACCTTGGGAAATTCAATTAATTAATTCAGCTTGCTTGCTCCTTGATGTTCTCTGATTGGTAAAAGATGCCTAAATCACACACTCCTGAGGAATGATCTACCCATTTAAGGCAGATGTGACACTTTATATCTGATTTCTGATGAGACCAGTGGTCATTGCTGAAGGCCCAGTCCCTCCAGAACTGGGGCTTCTGAAATGTGCTGCAACATGATGCTGCTGCATCTCCGGCTCACCCTGTGCAAGAATTAGAAAGAAATAAAAGAGGGACAGGGTTTGACATCACCTTGGGCTCCTTTTCAAGGAGGAACCAATGGAGTACTTGCCAAGTTCTTCCCTTTCCTGTTGAGCCATGGTGCCATGTGCCAGAGGACGTGACATGAGTTGTGCTATGTGTGGTCATGAGCTGAAGCCAAGCTGGGATTTTCACATGCAGAAATATAGATTTCACACCCCAGACCCCATCTTTCATCAAATCATCCCCATTTAATCCCACTGGCTTTGGCAGGTTCTGCCCAGAAGCTGGGGAGAGCATCTTCAGGTTTCCTGGCCTCTTATGCAACTGCCATACTCCAGGGTTTTGTGGGTTTTTTTTGTAGCCGAGACAAAAGAAATAACGTCTTGGATTCCAATAGCCAATAAATTATTCTTGAAATGCCATAATTGCTCAGCTGCAGCTGCAAGAGCAACTAAGTACAGAACTTTAATAAAATATTATCGTTCAAATCAATTTGCTGCGAGTCTGCCCTGTTTTCTGTGTGGGGTGCTAAGCAGCAGATAGTAAATACTGATCACTGCTTAGAGAGCCAAAGAGCAAGATAAAACTGGGACTTGATTTTTGCCATCCGTTTTTTTTTTCCTGAGCTGTCTGAGCAATGACAGGGGCCAGATTCTTCTCCACATCTGCACAGTTACACTTGCTTCCGTTCCAAAGGCATGGGAATGACAGCTATAGCATGTATAGGTTTACAAAGTAGCTTAGGTACTTAAGCAGATGATCATCTAGAGAGATTTCCAGTAGTGACTTTTACAGGGGAAAAAGGGAAGAGAAGTGCCCAACTCCCATCAGGGTGAAAAATAAATCTAAATAAACCCAAAGCAATGGTGCAATTAGCAGCTCTGGTAACAAGTTCAGAAAATGACCACGTCTGGACTATTCTGGATCAAAAACTATTGAAGTCAATGTATTTTGCTCTGGATTTACAATGGCATTAACTGAGATCAGAATCCAACCCTATAAATTTACTATTACTTCTAATCCTAGTGCCTCTGATCTTGCTGAGATATTTGCTAACTGCTGAGCAGCTTGCTTTATTGACACTGAAATAACATACCTGTGCCCCACAATTGTTAAACTCAGCTGGTTTTAAAAACCCATCATACTGTTTGTCATGGCTGACCTCAACAAACTGGCCTGCTGTCCTTGGATCTATGGGCAAGAAAGTAGTCAAATGCCCCCTTTTTTGCAGCATTCCACCGACCAAAAAAAAAAAAAAAAAAAAAAAAGGAGAAAAAATCAATTTCAATCAACATGGAGTGTAATATTATCAAATGTCAGATGCTGAGGCCGTGTGCTTTGAAAATTATCCTTGACAGGTTCTTGTCGACTTAATTAAGTGCTCAAAAAAAAAAAAAAAAGAAGGAAAAAAAAAAGGCAAAATATCTCAATTGTTGGCTCCCTCTCTTTGTGCTTCAGAGGTTCTATTGACAGCTCTGAAAAAAAGATTGCCTTTGGGGGTTTTATTGATAGATCCTCGCCTGATATTGGAATGATTCCTGGGCAGATAAATCACATTTAGATTTGTTAGTAATTGAGGAGAATTGATTGAATAGTTAGGATGGTCCCAAAGGGAGGTACCTACTCGTCTTCCGTTCTGCAGAGGTTGTCATCAGATAAAGGACCTCTTTGGGCAGGATGGATAAAGGTCTAATTGTTTACATGATCAGGTATTGCTTCCTTTTAGCCCTCCCTCCCCAGCCTTTCCCAACTTTCCTGTGGCAGATGTCAGGATGACAAAGGGGATGGCCGTAAATAAAACCAAATGTGGGTGAAGGCAATCAACCCTCTTCACGACCTGGAAAGACACTAATTGTTTTCAAATCATCAGTGGAATTGGGGTGTTAACAGAGACCGGCTTTTACTTAAAAAAAATGCAGCATTTATTTAAACAGCTATGAACTTTATTTATCCGACAGGTTAAGTGTGGTTAAAACAGTGGCTATGCTGAATAGTTCTTTTTGGCTGATGGGAAACATGCGTGGGTCTGGGTGCCGGCAGGTTAGGTCCTTCTTCCTCACTGGAGATCTTTCCAAGAGCCTCCTGTCCCACCAGGCAGGGCAAGCAGGTGGTCCCTGCACGGTCCCAGAAGGAAGCAGCATTGCCTGAAGCCCACAGCAATGTGGAGCAATGTTGGAGCAATGCAGGGGAATGCTGGAGCAATGTGGGGAGATACTGGAATAATGCAGGAGGATGCTGGAGCGATGTAGAGATACCAGAGCAATGCGGAGGGATGCTGGAGCATTGCAGCGGGGTAGTGGAGTAACACGGGAGGATGCTGGAGTAATGTGGGCAGATGCCAGAGCAGTGTGGGGAGATACTGGAGTAATGCAGAAGGATGCTGAAGCAGTGCAGAGATGCTGGAGCAATGAAGGAGGACTCTGGAGAAATGCAAGGTGATGCTGGAGCAATGCAGAGGGATGCTGGAGCAGTGTAGGGAGATAGTGGAGTAAAGTGGGAGGATGCTGGAGCAATGCAGGAGGATGCTGGAGAAATGCAAGCTGACGGTGGAGCAATGCAGGAGGATGCTGGAGCAACAGAGGGGAATGTGGGAGCAATGCGCAGGGATGCTGCAACAATGCAGGAGGATGCTGGAGCAATGTAGGGGGACAGATGCTGCAGAGTCCCATCCTGCCCTAGCCTGAGTTTGCAGCAATTAGCTGGTCGATCTGCCCGAGGCTTTCCCATACTGCACACCCCTTTCCATGCCTACCAGAGGGACTGGAAAGGATGACTTTCCAGAGAGGGTTTTTACATTGACTAGAAAACACTCTGAGTAAGAGACAGTGGTATTTTCATTATCGCTACCCATCCATTTTGAAAGATTTTGTTTCCTTAAGATGGGGGTGATGCACTGCAGTCAGCTTGGCACTTCAAAGGCCAACAGTTTATTACTGTTCACACCAACTAGAACGTTCTCTCCATCCTAACTTTCAATAGCTGCTCAGGCAGGACTATGTTTCCCATCCTCTCGGTACAGTGCAGAGCGCTCAGGATGATCAACAAGGTCTACTGTGGCATGATTTTCCTCCAGGGACCTGTTTGAGAAAAATAGGAAGTATTTGAGAATCAGTTTTTGAAATCTAAACTCATTTCCGCAGGTTTCTACAAGTGCTGGAATGGCTTAGTCAAGACTTCTCATCCTCTTTTCTTCTCTCTCCTTCAGCACTGAAGCAAAGGTAGAAAACTACAGTTGGAAAAAAAAAAAGGTGGAAAAATAAACTGGAATATTTTATTTTCCTGTCTCCATGCTTCCTCGAAAATGAAAGGCATCGAGGGAAAGGAAGGGACAATTTCTTTTAATTTCTCAAAGTAAAAGCCATATTGGAGTCACCAAATATATAATCTGAGAAGTGATGATCAGCTCTGAATTCACCACCTGCCGACTTGGTCCTGTTAATGTTTCAGCCCCATTCACTGGCAGCAAATGCCCATTGCTCAACCCCATCACTGGGGACTTTTGCAGAGGCTGCAGGAAACCAGTTCTTCTCTGAGTCAAACCCATCACCTCCATCTACAGCTCTGCAACCCCATCCTACCTCTGGGAATGGGCTATTGAAGTGCAAATGGGTCTAAACTAGCCATGAATAAATTTAGACTGGAAATTAGAAGAAGGTTTCTAATTATGAGGGCTGTGAATATCTGAAAAAACCTCCTTTTAGAAGCAGGGGATGGAAAGAGCCTACTAACCAGACCAAAAAATGGTGTTGGTGGTTGTGAGCGTTTTGGCAGGAGCCGCTGCCATAACTGACAGAGCAAATCCTTCCTATTTGCCAGTAGTGGAAGTGGTATGTCTTCTTCTACACCTCCATGTGCCTTCAGACTCTGTAGCAATAATTAAGTCCCTGGTCATCACTCTGGCCTCTGCCATAGTTATTTTTTCAGGATAAAACCTTCTTTTAATGTAGGATTTGGGGAGTCAGGGTTTCAGCCTTTATTAACTTCCATGGCTTTAAACTCAGATGGAGAGAGACTGCACCAAGGTAATGAGAAAGCTTGTCTCTGTTCTCATTTTCCCTCTCTTCTATTCACGTTTGCTCTCTTTTTTCCTTCCCATTGATGGGTGTTCTACTCCTACATAAAGGAACTGTTTCAAATTATGACGGAAGGTGCTTTGGTGAAATTCATGGCAATGCTTGGCCCTCAGAATGCCAGAGTAATTTCAACATTCCTGCTCTTGTTACAGGCACAAGTCAACTGTTTTTATAGCCAAAGCAAATGCTTCAACTGAAGAAAAAACCCAACTGCTCTTGATGGGTTGATTTGCTGCTTTGGCCATGGGTTTACATCATGGTTTCTTTGCATTATATGAAGACCTAGAAGAGTTTAAATAGCCCACAGACCCTGTACTACCTAGGCATCATAGTGTTAAGAGAAAATAAAACACACGTGTACACACGTACACATTTAGACATGCAAACATCCTTGTGTACACACCACATGCGCACACATACAAGTGAACAAGGACCTGCTGCCTTGTGGGACAGGCTGGCTGAGGTGAAGGAAGCAGGTTTGAGACCGAGACCTGGCACTGCATGGGTTTCCCACCACCAAAGCTGGTGCAAGTAATATTCGTAAACACACACATGAATCTGTATCAAAATTCAAAATTTCTCAATGTCACATTTCTTCATACCACAGCAAAGGGAATATTTCTTTGAAGCAGGTTTCTTTCCTCTCTTTGAGCCCTCCCCCTACTAAAAGCTGTTGAATTGCCTTTTTTTCTTCCCTTTGCTCATTCCTATAGCAAGTGGAATTGATTTTTGATACTATCCATTTTGTTTGTCACAGATCGTCTTCCACTTCCCTCTACGTGTTGCTGAAATATGACCCACAAATGATTATTCCTATCCTCACGGTCTCCACTTAGCCTGGGGCAGGGAATTCTCCCGCAGCAAAAAGTGGCCGCGTAATTGAAGGCAGAAACACCAGTACCTGTAGCCTGAAAATGCTAATAAACTACCAGAGGTCCCAGGAAAGTTAAATATTGGGAGGGATGTCAGGGCTGTGGTGTGATTAGTGGAACTGAACGACAAAGAGCACCCGCCTAAGGCACCAGCACGGGGAGGATCAGTCTCCCTCTGTCATCCAAACATGCCATCCGCCTCCCGGGATAGGGTTTCCACCGCGGCTGTGCTTACAGGGAGGCAATCAGAGCAGGAGGAGCGTGCTCATAGCGACACAGAGCTTGATTTTTCTGGCCACGGATTCGGGGGGTTAAGATTGTTACGGTTGATCCTATAAACAATCTTGAGTTTTCTGCTGCATGGAATGACTTACCTTAGACTTGGGGTTGGGATTTCAGTGACAGGTTTATGCACATGTCTCATTTCCATACGTGCTGTTTAACAAATACGTCTATTTTTTGATTATTCAGATTTTACATCAGTCTGAAGATGCCAAGTGTCTTTCAGTGACATGTAAATATAAACATGTACTGCACATCAGAACAGAAAGATGATGTATTAAAACATATTCTCATGTGGTTATGCTAATTTGTTCCCAAGAGGTAGGTAATTTGCTATCTTCACAGGTAGAATTCTTCTCACACAAACAATTCTTTATATACGTATGTGAGTGCAATAAGACATGCAGAAATGGCCTCAAGTTGTGCCAGGGGAGGTTTAGGGTTGATATTAAGAAAAATTTCTTCACCAAAAGGGTTGTCAAACGTTAGAACAGACTGTCAGGGAAGTGGTGGAATCACCATTCCTGGAGGTATTTAAAAGCCGGGCAGACGTGGTGCTGAGGGACATGGGTTAGTGGTGGTTTTGACAGTGTTAAGTTGATGGTTGGGCTTGATGACCTTAAAGGTCTCTTCCATCCTAGATGATTCTGTGATTCCATGGTTCTATATATTTACGTATATGCAGAGATGCATGTATATAATGGCTAGTATATCCATGGGGATAGTTTGGGGGGATTATATACATATACTGTACAATGTTTATTCTGTGATAGGCTGTTTAACTCCTATGCAGTGCAGTAACTTTGCTCAAGTGAAGACTGAAAACCACTTTAATAGACAAATATTCTCAGTCTTCCCAAATCCTTTCCTATCTGTTCATAATCTGTGTGCTATTTCAGCAGTGACTTGTTTCTAGCTTTGCATAGAGCATGCGTGCTTGTGCTCAGAGGTCCCTGCATAAACACATACATATGTATACATGGCTATAGGCACACATAGTATCTCTACGTGTACAAACACAGGTACTGATACATGACATACACATGCAAACTTACATGCATGCAAACATCTATATATCATTGAAAACAAGGAAGACTTCATAGAATCATAGAATGGTCTAGGTTGGAAGGGACCTTAAAGATCACCTAGTTCCAACCCCCTGCCACGGGCAAGGACATCTCCTGCTAGACCAGGTTGCTCAAAGCCTCATCCAACCTGGCCTTCAACACTTCCAGGAATGGGACAGACACAACCTCCCTGGACAACTTGTTCCAATGCCTCACCGCCCTCATGGGGCACATTAGGTTGGATATTAGGAAAAACTTCTTTACCGAAAGGGTTACCAAGCATTGGAACAGGCTGCCCAGGGAGGTGGTGGAATCGCTGGCCCTGGAGGTATTTAAAAGCCGGGCAGACGTGGTGCTGAGGGACATGGGTTAGGGGTGGTTTTGGCATAGGTTTATGGTTGGATTCAATGATCTTGAAGGTCTCTTCCAACCCAAGTGATTCTATGATTCTACAGTGAAAAATTTCTTCCTGAGATCTAACCTAAATCTCCCCTCGTCCTATCACTACACGCCCTTGTAAAAAGTCCCTCTCCAGCTTTCTTGTAGGCTCCCCTCAGATACTGGAAGGTTGCTATGAGGTATCCCTGGAGCCTTCTCTTCTCCAAGCTGAACAACCCCAACTCTCTCAGCCTGTCCTCATAGAAGAGACGCTCTAATAAGACTAACACTTTCTTCCAAGTGTTGTTTTCCCATGCAAAAATGCTGCACAATAAGTCACAGCTACCAACAGCATGAAGATCCAGCCCTCCCCAGATTCCCACAAAAGTGTTAGGGTACAAACTTGGCCTACGCTGAAGCCTCATCCAGCCTTGTAGTGGAGCATGTTCCATGTCAACCGCTTCTCACCAGGGGTGAAATTTCCCCTCCCGAAAAATAGGTGGTCTGTTGGACCCCACGGCCTTTGTAAAGCTGTTTGATCTGCTTGAGGTTTGAAGGCACAGGCTCTGGATTTGGCAATGGTTGCTGCAGAGATGCAGGACAGTAATGCTGGTGTGAGAAATCTGTGCGAGAATGATAGAGCAAGGGTGAAGAAAGGGTACCATAATTGTGATTTCTATACATACCTCCCTAGCAATTAACTCCACTTCTACCCCAAGGAAAGAGTAAGATCCTTTCATGTTATTTCACCACCCTTTCTTTTCTTGCTTGCTTGATTCCTTTCTTTGCTTTAACGGAGTATTTCTAATCATTGCCTTGCATCGTTATCGTTATCTCTTATTATGATCTTTAGTTACGATGTCAAAGATGAGAAAAATGAGCTCAGTTTTCTGGCATCCTAACACATATTGATTTTAACAGCAGCTGCCACAAGACCTTCACATATGATGGATTGCTCTTAGACTGATGCAAAAAATACCCACATGAATAAAAATATTTGCTAAAGAGAATAACCAGTGATTGCATAACTGCATTTAGGACACATTATCGTATTGACCAACAGCCCACGCAAGCTCAGGGAGTGATCTTAGCACATACTAATATCCTTCAAGATAAGCGTTAAGAGATTGCATTAAAGATCCTGTTTCAGGTACTTCTGCTGATAACCATCTTCTGGCTTCTTGGGGGCTTCCCTGAGCCTGGAAAATGATATATCCCAGTCTAAGCACAGGAGACCTTGTTGCTGCCAGCCCTTGCTGTTTTGAATGTAGAGCCAACAGCTTTTCCTGGAGGAAAGTGGAAGAAAACCTTTGGGTGGAAGCAATATGATGCGTGAGCTCCTTGTGCCACACTCATTTGCCCCATCCTGGAGGCACCAGCTGGCACCTGGTCATAGGAGATGGTCCACCCCTATCTATAGAGGAACTGGGTAGTGCCCAGACGGCGCTGTGGGCAGCAGAAGAGGTTGGCATTCACAGCAGAATGTCAAGGCTGCAAATTCAGTCAAGCTTCTTTTTTATGAGCCCTTCCTCAGAGGCTTCGACCCCACAAGCATCATGTGGGCATACTCATGCAAAATCTCACTAAAGTAACCCATGAACTCACATGCGCGCAAGGTGGCAACCCATGATTTCCCACCTGGAACAAGGTCCTTGGTCCCTTGGAAGGAGCCTATGCCCTGCACGTTTACTGGCCTGAGCATCAAACCTTCTTCTTGAGAGTGTCACTTCATGAGCTCTCTGAAAAGCCTGGCATCTGGCATCATTTTTCCGCAAGCCCACCCTGGCGCAAACATCTCTTGGTTGCATCTCACCAGCATAGCAGCTCTCAAGTGTGTAAGCTCAAAGACCAGATTAGGAGGATGAGAACAGTATGAGTGGTTTCATTTAATTTTTTGCACCAAAACCATTAGCAACAAATCTTCGGATTCAACCCCTGCATCCCCCCCAAAAATATAAAATAATACAGTATCATAGAATATTTTATTGCAGGTTTCCTTTCCTATTCTTTTCTATTCTATTCTGGAGGCAACCCCAGCCAACCCTCTCTGAACTGTATCTTTCCATCTTTCAAAGGGACCTCCTGTTTCTTACGGGGAGGGGTTTGGAAATATTCCTGCTTTCTTTTCCTGTTTTCATCCATCTTCACCAGCCTGGCAACGGGCAAAAATACACATATAAAGATGTCTTAATCTTAAATATAATTAGATATAATACCTCACGCAGCGTTGTATGATTAGTAAAATATATGATCATTAGTTATTAGATTAATGTGTCTACTTGTGTAACTGAAAGCCATTTGCAGCCAGAAATGAAATAGCTCAATTTGCTGTAATTGACTTATCTCCCATAGAGATTAGTACACTTGCTGCTGGAGAAGGTTTCTTCAAACGCTAAAAGCAGCTGCACGGAGAAGCTGGATCCTGTTTTCTTTGGAAAGCTCCCTACCCCGCTGGAGGCAGAGATATCCGAAGCAAGGGCTGGAGGACCAGCAGAGCCGTAATTAGGACTGCTGAAATAAGAGCTCCTGCGTTTAGAGGTAGGCGATGATGTCATTTTCAGGACCGTGCTGGATCTGAATCGGGGCTACTGTTGGGTGACCCTAGGAGACGCGACCACCTTTTCCACCCCTTCTACACGGGTCCCGTTTGTGCCGGTGCAAGCCAAGAGCAATTTCACAGATGCCATCTACGAGCCTGGGAAAAGCGAGCAGCGATGGTCAAATCCTTGCCCGCCCCCAGCAAAGGGCTCGGAACGGGCGGCAGCCCCGGTGCGGTAGCAAACCACGGTGGCGCTGGGCAGGGTATCTGCAATGCGGGTCTCTGGTGCGTGCTCTCGCCGGCACAGGGAGCTCCTCCCAGGGGTGCCAATAGCAGCTCGACGGGTGAACACGCGCAGAATAGGCAATCGGGAGCACGTCTTTACTGGCTACGCCGGATTGTGCCCTTAAATTATCCGCTGACACCTCTGACATTGTGAGGTGCTGTGGGGGCCCCACAAATCTCAACTTTTGCTGCTGCCTCTTCTTTTTTTTTATTTTTTTTGTTAAATAGGTTTTCTTATGGTTTTCTTAATTTATTTTTTTTTAGCCACAGCAACTAAGCGAACCGTTCAAATTGAAACACTGAAATGAACCAAGCTGAACAATAAACTAAAACATGCCTAGAGCAAGTTGAGCAATAAACAGGTTTTTAATTTTTTTTTTTCCCCTTCCATCTCGGTGGTGTCTGCCTCTGATAGATGATGTGACAAAGGAAGAATCCTCAATAAATTCTAAATTCTGAATACTAAATCAGCGAGCAAGAGCAGACATGTGAGATGCCATCCCCACTCACAGAGGCTTTACTGCTGCGATACCACGATACTGCTGCCCTGCGGGGCTGGGATGGAGGTACAGCCAGACGGAGGGAGGTGCACCGGATCCGTCCATCCACATGGGATGGTTTTATCCAACCTGAACCCAGTCCAGGTCCGTAACCCAGGTGTGACAGGGGCTTTTCCCACCTTATCCTGGCTGGAGTCTCAAAGGGAAAATATTATTCATAGGTTTTAAGGCCAGGAGGGGATATTTTGCTCCACTCTGACCTCCATTATAACACAGGCCAGGGAATTTCATAGAGAGATTCCTGCAGCAGGAACAAAGGGAGCGATCGGCTACTGCGTTGTTTTGCCTCCTGCAAGATGTAAAAAGGTTGTGGTTTCTGCTAAGGGATGCCACAGAAAAGGAGAACCTGTGAGGCAGGTACTGAAGGAAATGAATGCCCTGAGCTAAAGTTATACTAAAAGCATCTATGTGAACTTAATGTTGTATGCCCTTTCTTGCCTTGTCAGGGGGCCGAGAGCTGTAAAATATTTGTCCTTGCAAAAATTACATGGTTTGGGAGACAAAATAAATCGGGTTTTTTTAAAAGCATTGTGACAGTTTTTGCCTCTGAAGGACCGAAATGTGAAATAATCCAACAAGGGATGTGATATAGTGTAAAGCAAGATGCTGGTAGTCACACAGCGTGTGCTGAGCCCTAGGACAGGCTTGGGCTGGGGACGTCGATTTGCAGCCTGCTTTGAAGAGAGCTGAGGTGTGTTTTCCTTCCACAGCACCTTTACTCCTCTATCTGTCCTGCCCGAGTCAGGATGTGGCAGCTTTTTCCAGCCTCTTCAAAAGGAGCCATACATTTCCGTGCAAGACATGCTCTAATATTTGGTACAGAGTTTCAGCACAGACTTGTTTCTTGCTACAGCTCAGCCTAACTGCACCTATTTATTTTCCAAGTGGTTCCCCATGAAACCTGCTAGTATCAAGAAGTTTTCACCTTCCACCAGAGAAACCCTTTGGTTTAGCTGGAGTCTCTGAATTATTTTCCTTTCACTGAACTTGCAGCTCAGCTTGAAGCTGACACAGGCAAATGTACATGAAGACAGCCCAGATTTGCAATTGAATCCATCAAGCTGTGCTTGGCCCTGCTGAACAACCCACAGCAGAGATGAGCTCAAACTTAATAATTCAGGCATTCAGCTTCCAACGCGTACTTCATCACGGTGCTGGGCTGATCAGGCCTGCAGCTCTCATTTAACTCATGAAAAGTGGAGTCCTCTGAAGTTCAGAGACAAATTTTTGTATAAACTCAATCTGTAGATGCAATTTAATCTTTGCAATCTGTCTACACAGGTAAACCAGGATGACTTGGTTAAGCATCACCAAGGAGTCAGTGTAGAG
Source organism: Chionis minor (assembly GCA_013398295.1). Classification (NCBI taxonomy): domain Eukaryota; kingdom Metazoa; phylum Chordata; class Aves; order Charadriiformes; family Chionidae; genus Chionis; species Chionis minor. The sequence continues at coordinate 41,126 of VZSF01001804.1, forward strand.
CCCTCAAGTTGGCTTTACATGTTTTGCTGGAGGAAAATAAGTTTCGCCCAGCTTGCAAACTAATGGACACATTTATAAAACCCAGAGTGACAGCAAAGTATTTGTGTCTGTCTCCTCCAGGAATATTCTCGTGGTTTGCACATATTGCCTTGGTGTGGTTAAAACGCATGTACAGACAGTGATAAACTCAACTAGGCACCAATAGAAACATGAAGAATAAGCTGTGATGCCAAATGCAGACTACTTGTAGGTACTTTCAAGCTATTGCTGCCATCAGTTCTGCTGCCATGCTGTTTTCTGAGGACAATTCAGGTATTATCAGATTTATCCCCTTTTCCTCCTCTCACCATTTCTCACAGCCAAACGCATCAGCGATTCACCAGTTCAGCAACCATTGCCATTCATTTTTTTTTAAACTTATTAATTTCTTCTCTGAATAATTTTGCCATATTATTTTTATCGTATTTATCCAACAGCACCCTTCTCCCATTATTTGATCATCACCATAAGCCCTGAAGGAAAATACCTCACTGTCTGTGGAACACCACTTGGAACCACAAAATTACTCCAGGTGTTGAGGTACAGCAAAGCGTCCCAAAAGTCCTACTTCATCCTGCCTTTGCCTTCAGGTGTGATACGCTCCCAGACAGACTTGGAAATATCTCTGAAAATGAAACTACTATACCCACAGGTGGTGAAATGAAAAGCCATTCTTTTACCTGGCTGGAGGAGATGTCCCATCATAAAGTGTCCATATGCCAGTGACGTCTAACAGCTGCCAGTGAAAACAAGGGTATGCTGTGGTGGGCGCTTACAGGGAAACATCCCATCCAGTTAAACAAGATGGACAAGCGATAAGAAAAGGACAATGTTTCCAGCCCTGTTTTAAGCTGAGCGCCTGAGAAAGTGGCATTGCCATAAAAGCAGATGTACGGCAGCACAAGATACGCTTCATCCTCCTCCTGCTCCCTCCAGCCCAGGGCTACTGAAAATCAAAAGCCACTTTTCATTTTCCTTTGGACAAGCAGGTGGTTCAGCAGAGCTGAGAGACCAGAAAGGAAAGGGAATGGAGATTTTACAACTGCGGAGCTGATATAGCTGGAGATAACGGCGCTGCGAGCTCTGGTGCCACAATCTTTATTGCAAGGATGGTGTATATAAAAGAAGAAACACAACATGGTTTTTAGATAGATAAAGCAGAGCTTAAAATTCTGGCAGTCAGAGGAGAAATAGCTGATTTTTAACTCATGGGTAGCAAGAAGGAAGAAGATCGTAGGAAAAAAGGAAAAAAAAATTAATAACAGATGAACTGCATGAAATGGATCTGCCTGGTAGGGGCAGGGTGCTCCTAGTCTCCTAGTTAGTCTTAATTTATGTTAAAAAAAGCCCCATCAGTGTAAGGAGTTCATTAGGTCACTCTAAGGGCCTGACAGCAGGCTGGAAGCAATGTGTCAGGCACGGGCTGTCCTCCACTTGCCCAAGGCTGGAGGAGAGAGGTGAGAAACCACCATCATTCATTACTGCCTCGGAGCCCCTCTCAATCGTGCTGAGAAATGGGCAGTGGATGGCCCTTTGCTCCCTGGGGTGAGATGTATTTCCCCAGAGTGTGTAAGGGAACACAGGAGAACTGTGAGGAAGCTACCTGGTCCTCCAAGAGTCAGCGCTTTTTCCATCTGAGGTGAAATAAATTCATTAAACTGCTTGGTAGTGGCTGGCTAAGAGTGTTGGTTCTTCAGGACACAACCCCAATTCCTGAGCATGATATCACAACGCACCTGTAAGTAACTGTTTGTTACTCATTACCTCTCATCTTCACCATGCTTGCATGGAAAAAAATCTTAATTAACTGCACTCCAGGGACTACGACCATACCTGGCCTCTTTCCCACCCTGCAGTCCAAGAACAAAGCACATTTGTGCTTTCTCCAAGCCACAGGCAGGTGGACCTCTGCAGCCTTTTTGTCCCAGTACAGCACATTTCTGCACTCTGTCACAGGCCATGGAAGGCAGTAGATAACCCCTCCCAGATGGTCAGGGAAATATTACGAGAACAGGGAAATTCAGAAGATGCTTTCTGGGAATGCACCTTCCAGGTCGTGCGATCCACAGGTTAGACACATCATAAAATGGAGGTGATGTTCAATAGCCATGGAGGGGCGCTTCTTCCATGTATTTATCTGATTACTTTCTTAGTCCATTTATACCCTTTGGATTCCAAAACATTATCTTGCATTATCTTTGCTTCTTATAAGTCTGCTGCCTGGTAAATACACAGGTTTTTCTGAGAAGAGAAATAGTCAACAACTATTTCCTATTTCTTTTCCTTGTGCCTTTCAGGAATGTGCATATCTCTATCAGATACTCCTTCAACTACCTCTTTTCAAGACTGCAAAATTGCAAAGGGAACGTTCACAGAATCATAGAATGGTCTAGGTTAGAAGGGACCTTAAAGATCACCTAGTTCCAACACCCTGCCATGGGCAAGGACACCTCCTGCTAGACCAGTTTGCTCAAAGCCTCCTCCAACCTGGCCTTCAACACTTCCAGGAACGGGACAGTCACAGCATCCCTGGACAACCTGTTCCAGTGCCTCACTGCCCTCATGGTGAAAAATTTCTTCCTGAGATCTAACCTAAATCTCCCCTCGTCCTATCACTACACGCCCTTGTAAAAAGTCCCTCTCCAGCTTTCCTGTAGGCTCCCCTCAGATACTGGAAGGCTGCTATGAGGTCTCCCTGGAGCCTTCTCTTCTCCAAGCTGAACAACCCCAACTCTCTCAGCCTGTCCTCATAACAGATGCTCTAACCCTCTGATCATTCATTTATCTGTTTGTAGGCAACTACTCCCTTTTTGGGCAGACTTGAGTATCCTGCTTACACTTTGACTATGGCCTTACCCACCAGCCCAACATAGACGACTGGCACAGTAAGACATCAGATGGTGCTAGATACCTGTGATACGGAAAACTTATTCCAACTCCTAATCCATTCAGTGTTGCCTTCCCCGATATCCTATTTAGAGATGAAGCAATAGGATTGCCACGTAGGACCACATATCCTCATTGACTCCTCTGGAGAAGTCTCATGGGCTTGAGCCGTCTTTCTTTCCATGTTTTACACAGGATTATTGCACAGGATACACTTGTTTCTGTACCGCGAGGATAAACAAAGATATAATTCTTTCTTCTCCATTAAATTTATATGCTCATATTTATTGCTTTTGATTTGACAGGATTAGTCTCACACTTCACAAAATTTAAAACATCTCGGTTAGGCATAGAAATTCAAACTATCAATAAAGGAATTAAGCTGCTTAATAAAATATCCATCCCTTTAGCTGCCTATTCCCGAATGCCAGTGGTCTTTCTCTGTGAGCTCCTCTGTTCAGGACGAGGTGAGTTGACGAACCCTTTCCTCCCCATATGGCACCAGGGTCCCAGAGATAAAGAGCTATGAGAACTGGAAAAAGATCTGTGCTGAGACAGAAAAGAGAGAAAGAAATAAGATTCAGAGAAGACTACTCCATGATTGGTAAAATCAATGACAAGGTCCATTTTACAGCTGGACAGAGAAGATTTTTGGTTTTTTCAGTAGTGACAACGAAGGGCAAGGGCAGGAGGTAAGTAGGTAGTGTAAGAGGTAAGGTAAGAGCTGGAATTTGTCTCACCCAGAAAGAAGCTCTTCCCAGAGACACGTGAATAAGAAATTTATTACCCTCAGTTCTTCCACAGGAGCTGGCACTTGTCACGTTACATCAAATTCCCTGCCAGAGGTGGACCTCTTCATTCCTTCCTTAAGCAATTATATGTTCGATGTTACGCAGGCACTCAAAGACGTTAACAGAAGGATGGAAACAAATCCATGTCAATTGGGAAGGTGTTCCAGCCAAGAAACAAAGCAGGAAAACAGAGCTGAAGCTGACAAATATTGACGCAGAAAGCTTCTGAATTTGTTCACGAAGGGATTCATATCCCTCTAATTTCGTTTTCTCCCTCTCCCTGTAGTACCAAGGGATCATTTTTCCTACTGCTAATGTCATGGGAAGCCTTACTCTGCTGCTGCAGTGGCTATTAATAATGATATCAATAATAACCATAAAAATAGCAAAATGAAAAAATACTAAAGATACACCACCTTCATCAGACATACTTTCTTTGACTGCTCCATTAACATTCTTCTCCCTTTTCTACATCCAAAACTATCACCTTGCAACCCTTCCAAAGACGATGAACCGTGCAAAGAATACCCAGTGCTTCCTCTGGAGTGAAAGTCAGTGGTCACCTCCCTGGAAACAGCAGTGCATATCTTCGTTTCAACTAGAATAAGGAAAACTGTGATCAATAATAAAAGACATCCTAGAATAGGATCTCTCTGCAGTCAAGGACAGGGTGCACCTAAAAAGTAGATGAAACCAGAGGAAATACTGAGGCAGGTGAAATATAATTACCCAGGCAAAGATCCTGGACACAATGCTCCTGAACAATGCTGATATTTCTGAAAGCTGAAAGGCCTTTTAGATATCAGGTGTAATAAATATCTTGCCTTACCATGTCAGTCATCCACATGGTCTGGTTCAATATCTTGTGCTTGACTGAGATATTTGTTCCAAGAAAGAAGACAGGCTTTTTTTTTTTTTAAACCATCAAGAAGGCAGAAATCTACTTCTTCCCTTGATGATTTCTATGACCAGGTGACCCGCCTGGTGGATAAGGGAAAGGCTGTGGCTGTTGTCTATTTGGACTTCAGTAAGGCCTTTGGCATAGTCTCCCACAGCATTCTGCTAGAGAAGCTGGCAGCCCATGGCACGGGCAGGTGGACTCTTCGCTGGGTTAAAAACTGGCTGGATGGCCGAGCCCAGAGAGTTGTGGTGAACGGTGCTAAATCCAGTTGGCGTCAGGTCTCAAGTGGCGTTCCTCAGGGCTCAGTTTTGGGGCCAGTCTTGTTTAATATCTTTATTGATGATCTGGATGAGGGGATCGAGTGCACCCTTAGTAAGTTTGCAGGCAACACCAAATCAGGTGGGAGTGTTGATCTGCTGGAGGGCAGGAAGCTCTGCAGAGGGATCTGGACAGGCTGGATCGATGGGCTGAGGCCAATGGGATGAGGTTCAACAAGGCCAAGTCCCGGGTCCTGCACTTGGGTCACAACAACCCCAGGCAGCGCCACAGGCTTGGTGAGGAGCGGCTGGAAACTGCCTGGCAGAAAAGGATCTGGGCATCCTGGTGGACAGTCGGCTGAAGATGAGCCAGCGTGTGCCCAGGTGGCCAAGAAGGCCAATGGCATCTTGGCCTGTATAAACAACAGCGTGGCCAGCAGGAGCAGGGCAGTGATGGTGCCCCTGTACTCAGCACTGGTGAGGCCGCAGCTCGAGTGCTGTGTTCAGTTTTGGGCACCGCAGTATCGGAGAGACATTGAGGTGCTGCAGCGTGTCCAGAGAAGGGCAACGGAGCTGGTGAGGGGTCTGGAGAACAAGTCTTATGAGGAGCAGCTGAGGGAGTTGGGATTGTTTACCCTGGAGAAAAGAAGGTTGAGGGGAGACCTTATCCCTCTCTACAACTACCTGAAAGGAGGTTATAGCCAGGTGGGGGTCAGTCTCTTCTCCCAAGTAACAAGCAACAGGACAAGAGGAAATGGCCTCAAGTTGTTCCAGGGGAGGTTTACGCTGGATATAAGGAAAAACTTCTTTACCAAAAGGGTTACCAAGCATTGGAACAGACTGCCCAGGGAAGTGGTGGAATCACTATCCCTGGAGGTATTTAAAAGACGGGTAGACGTGGTGCTGAGGGACATGGGTTAGGGGTGGTTTTGGCAGTATAGGTTATGGTTGGACTCGATGATCTTGAAGGTCTCTTCCAACCCAAGTGATTCTATGATTCTATGATTTTTATCCGTGGTTAATTATTGTCACTGAGAAAAATGTGGGTTTTGTTTCCAATTAGAAATCTTACGGTTTGAGTTGCCAGTCCTCAATTCTTAACGTCTTTCCCCAGTAGACCAAGGAGTCCCTTGGTACTCACGGAGATATCGAGGAAGGAAATACGCTCTCTTATCAATTCTCCTCTATATCTTTCTGATAAGCTGGAGAGATCACGTAGCTTCAGCAGTTCACCACGGGCCAGCTTTTACCCTTCCATTACTTTGAGCTCATATGCTTTAATAAAAGTGCTCTGAGGTCTTTAACCATTGTAAGCAAGGTCACACAGCGTAAGGACAGAGCTGTGAGGGGCAAAGCAGCTCATTAAAGGTGCCAAAACACCACAGCAACAGTTTGCCCTCTGGAGTCTCAGCTCCAGCATGATAGAGAAAGCCACTAAAAGTTGCTAATTATGGAAATCCCGGCAGTTAGAGGCTAGAAGACACCAGCCAAAGGGTGCTCACTCCATTCTTATCCTCTTCCCCGGGCCCAATGGGGGACTGCTGCTGAAAAACAGACTAGACAGACCTTTCATTTGACCCAGTGTGGTTCACTATTACATTTTCCCATCATCCCATTGCACCCATTGCACTTAGTGTTGTGCCTTTCTTGAGATGACGCTCCCTTGCTATAATCCTAAAAGCACATCCATTAGCACATCGTCACCAGCGTGAGCCACCTACACTGATTTAAGAGGTGGAAGGCTCATTGCTGGCACAGTTGGGTTCTTTAATTACTCTGAGTCCAGCTGGAAAACATCTATAAATACAGACCAGACTCCGCTGGTGTGTTGGCAGTGCAGTACAAGGTGCTAATGCTGCTAATAATTGAGTCACAACTGATGTACGAGGACCTGATGCTGCAAAACTTTGATCCCATCCCCAAGTTAAAGGTAGCAATGTTGCAAGAGGCAGCGCAAAGGAACAAGGCTGTAGTTTATGTTAAATCAGCTCAAACTGGCGTCAGACTTGAATTAGTACACAAGGAGCGTATGAAACATATTCATTTTGTTAATAGAAATGCCTAGCTATATTAGCCCCTTTTTTGCTTATTATTCATAATATTTTTCGATAATACAGAAAATCAGGTTTTATTTTTAAAATGCAATCAAATTATATTTCCTATTAAAACTTTAATATCAAAACAAATTAACCAATGCTGCAGATTACATATTAGTAATGTATTTCTGACATAATTCATGCTCCTCTCGATTCTGTTATGAACTATCACACTGCTAAAGTGCAGCAGTTCAGAACATATTCTTAAGGGGAAGGAAAATGCTTTTTTTTTAAGGACAAAAAAAGTAAATTAGACAAGATACTCCAACAATAGCAAAACGTGGTTGGGCCAAACCTTCAATAAAAGTATTTCAAGATGAAAATGAGCCCAAATCTTTTCCTCCTCTACTAACCTGTGGAGATTGATGGGCTTTTTCCAGATGCAAAGGTTATCATTTCAGAGTACAAACCACAAGATCAACAGGAAAGCTGCAAGAAGTCGTGAGTCTCAATTGTGCAGCAGCATCAGCTACTCCAGAGACCATATCTGAAGCAACTCAAGCATGGAAAACCCCATTAAATAGGGCTACCAATGGAGAAATACTTGAGCATGTGTTTGTGCATGGTGAAGTGATGCTTTTGCAGATAGAGGTAGTGTCTGAGGGCAGAGTCTGTGGCATCCTGAAAACTTTCAAGGTCACCAAGCATGATCCGTCCATCATAGCCTCATCTCTTCCATCCCTTTTGGAGGCAGACGCTAGCTCATAGCTCACCAAACTTGGTGAAATAGTCCACCCAGGTCTCAGACCTGGGAGAGGCAGGTCAGCCCTGCTCTGGAAACTGTTAAGAAAGGTTCACCTCAATTGCCCTGCTGAGTCCAGGTCACTTCAGTCTCAATGTCAGGTACCTCAAGTGGTTCCCACACCCCCATTGAGGGCTTAGATGGGTGCAGGAGTGTCATTGAAGAAAAAAAAAAGTGGGAGGGTGGGGCAAGAGAAACAAGAATTTTCAGAATTAAAAATCCAGGGCAAGCAAATGGGTGCTGGAGCCCCTCTGCTGGGAGGACAGGCTGGGAGAGTTGGGGTTGTTCAGGTTGGAGAAGAGACCTTCTAGCAGCTTTCCAGTATCTGAAGGGGACCTACAAGAAATCTGGAGAATGACTTTTTACAAGGGCACATAGTGATAGGCCAAGGGGTAATGGCTTCAAAATGGAAGAGGGGAGATTCAGCTTAGGTATTAAGAAGAAATTTTTCACTACGAGGATGGTGAGACACCGTACCAGGTTGCCCAGAGAAGCTGCGGAGGTATTGAAGGTCAGGTTGGACGGGGCTTGGAGCAACATGGCCAAGGGGCAGATGTCCCTGCACATGGCAAAGGGTTTGTAATTAGGTGATCTTTAAGGTCCCTTTCAATCCAAACCACATTATTATTTTATGAAAGTCAAGATCCAACTCTCAGCCTCTTCTCTGCTCCAAATAGATGGCCTGCATCTCCCAACCTGAGAACCGTATGTGCTGTTAGTTACCAGTTGATGATTGTGATGCTAATTAAAACATACTAAGAGACACACTATAAACATGCACAGCACATGAAGGAAATTAGCCAAGTGAGCTTGTCGCTTTCATTGTGCTTTTATTATGATGCTCCTCAGATGATGTTTTTAAATGAATTTTGAATAGTTTTCTTAATTTGTTTTATTCTGCTTCGTGGTAACGAAACTGCCAGAGCCCCACAGGAATGATTCGGAGAAGTGCAATATTATTGGAACATGTCTCCTGGTTTTCTTACTGCTTACTTATAATTAAGCTTTATTGAGGTGTAAAATGAATAACAATTTAAAAAAAAAAAAAAAAGTTTATTGGTCCAGGTGCAAATTCACAGATACTCCAGAAAACTTCCTTTTCCATGACCTCAAAGAAACATTGCTGGTTTCTACCAACTCCCATCGGTTCCTACCAAGGCACTAAGTCACCAACCTGCTCAGCCGTGTACCCCAGCGGGACGTCTCTTCAGAGCCACTTACCAATGCTCGCTGTACACAGATGAGCGGAGAGAGTATTGCTGGTTTTCTGCATGGAAGTGAGCACACACATTAGCTGCAGCTGCTCCCTGTAGCACAGAGAGCTGGCTACCAAAACTCACCTTTCCCTGCCCTTGGTGGGAATCAAGACCCTGCTCTCAAAAGCAAAGTAGGAACTGATACCTTTCCTATCGCTGTATTTACTCCTTTAGGGGACTGTTTTGATGCAGACATCTGTCATAGACATAATTGTAATCAGCCAGTAAATAGGAAAAAAAAGAAAGGAGGAAACCACAGAAAAAGGAAGTAGACCTACCCAAAGTGAGGAAGTTCTCACAGACCCCAATTTAGCCTCTTTTTAGACTTTAGTAGGACCAGTTGTGGTCAGACCTCCAGCACCACCCTTAATGCATCGCTGGTTCAGGCTCTCTTTTCCTACTCTCGTTCTTTGGTAGTCTTTCAATTGGGGAACATTTAGCTGCAACCTTTACAGAGATGGCTGGTTATTATTGGGTTTTTTTTAGATTGGTGAGGGGGTTTTTTTGTTTGTTTAAGGAAGCTTTTCTTGGCAGGCAAATAAAGTATGTCTGCACCTTCAAGTGGCTTTCCCAACCTATGGCATAGCTCAGAGCTAAATCCCACAGTGGTCAGCGGGCCTTCTGCTCAATCTGGGATTTTAGCACTTACGGCATCCATTTTAGCACCGTGCCTCTCCCCCAGAACATGGCACTAATGGATTACTGTGCATTACATCCCTCATTACTGCTTAAATATTTATCAGAACATTATGTATTTAGCGGCTGGGGCAAAAGAGACAATCCTGCATTTTGCCATGCAAAAGGGTTAATTACAGACTGGATAAACCTCCGTGACTTAAAAAAATGTGATAAAACCTATACAGAGATTAACAGGAAAATGCGTCATTTACAGCTAAATAAAAGTTCAGATGCATAATCCCAATCTAGGATTTCCCCACAGGAAAAAACTATTAAAGTCAATATTTTATATCCATGGTCTACATTTATACAGCAGCAAAACAGAGAAGGTTGGGGTTTTTTACTGTCTGGAAAAAACCAAAGAGAGCTGGTTGCCTACCCAAGGCAGCTTCCTAGCCTGGAGCTGCTGTCCTTGGAAATACTTGGAGGAGTTTGTTAAGCATGGATTCACTCTGGCCACAACCTGAGGCACTCATATCTCCACCTTGTCTCACTGTCAGCAGATCTGTCTCCATTTTTTTCTCCAACACTGTGAGAGTGTTGAAAAAAACTGAGGTTTGGGTTGTTTGGTTTTTTGGGGTTTTTATTTTGGTTTTGGGTTTTGGTTTTGTGGTTTGTTTTTTTTTTTTGTCTGTGCATCCATAAAAACAAAGCAGGTAAGATGTTTCCATGGGGCTCTGTGATACCTATACCATCTAGCACTGCTGGAGACACACACAGAGGTGCGTGTGCTAGAAGAAAAAGTGAGAAAGTCTAATAAGAAACAAAGCAGCCTCTCTTTGTGCTTCAGCAGGAAATAATACCCTGATGCTAACCCATGTCCTAGCACCATCACTTCTCTCACTGCAGAGGTCCACGTTACACACATGTAACCTGCACATCACCATAATGACAGGCTTATGTATAATTAAAAACCTTACTTCAGTTTGGGGGCTTAGCAGACAAAAGACACCAGAAAACCCAGTTGTTCGTGGAATTCAGCCAATGTTTGTCTCATAAAATAAGTTCTTAAGGTAACTTATACTGGCACTGTGAAATATTGTTCATTATAACGGAGCAGCTGAGATAATGTTGTTTTCTAATTTCCCTTTCTCAGTCAGAAATTAAATAAAAAGTCATGTCTAAATTACAATACTGGATTGAACGCAGACAAGGACCCCATGCGGGGAGCTTATGATATATCCTTCCCACGTTTTATAGCCATTAAAAAAGATTATAGGATTTTTTTTTCCTTTTCTTTTAGGCCATTTACATTTGTTCTGAACTCTCACTGTGTTTTATTTGAAGCTCTTAAAAGTGCCAATGTACATAATAAGTCAATCAAGAAGTTAAATTAAGAAAAAAAACAAAAACATATTGACTTGTCTATACCAAACATGCACTTGGAAATCTGAACTCTGCCACCTAATGACTTACTGACTTTGCAATAAATATCACTGAGCAGGGATGACTGGGATGTTCTGCACAGGAAAGGACATTTATAATCCAATTAAGAGGTCTTCTAATACATTTTAACACAACCCCAATAAGGTGGTGCTTTGAGCTCTTCCCCACTGATATTGCCATTAACATCTGCAGAAACACATTGTGTAGGCTGGAGTCGTTCTAACAAAGCTTGCCAGCCTCAAAAAACCCTACGTGTCTCTGTAATGCCTGGTTCGCCCATGACACGTAGGATCACAGAGCAGCTCACCACCTTGCTAGAAACCTTCTCCGTAACACTAACTCTTCCATCACCCTTCATCTGCTGTCTCCCTGTTTCCCCAGACCCCAAACTCCTCCTGCATAGGAGTGAGCCCTAGCAGTTTAGTCTGCATGATTCCTTAGCTGCTTTCTCAGACATCTGTTGGCCACCTACCGTCTTGTGCCCAGCATTTCCCTACCCCTTTGCTCTCTCCTCCTCATACCCGCTGCCATCACCTTCTGGAAGGGCACACTACTCTTTTCCTCCCAGATGTATTGAGTCAGTCAGGGCCATCTGCTTTTGCCATCACCATTTTGAGTCCGTAAAAGGTTTTGGATACTGCAGAAATTGCTTCTTCCTTTTTAAGCATGCAGATTTGTTCCTTTTCTACAGCTTTTCAAGGCCAAACCTCTTCTCCCACTCTCAATTTCAAAAACGTTTCAAATATCCTTCTTCACTCTAGCAGCCCACCTCAGAGCTGGTAGCACCAAAGGAGCTGGAGGCAGGATTCCCATGAGGCTTCATTAGCTGAAGGTGGGATTTATCTCACTTTCACACCTGAATGGTGCCTCAGGCCAGACCACTCAGCTGGGCTCTCTTGCAGTCAGCAAACAGAAAGAGGCAACTCCAGAGGCAGATTTACCCAACCAAATTGAATCGCCCATCTTAAAAACAAAACACCTTCCCTCTGGAAGCATCTCTTTCTTTCCACTGATTAAGAAGACATGCTAGTCTGCCAGCTTAGTCTTGCCTAAATAACTTCTGAAGTGTGAGCACCTGGCTCAAGTTTTCCAACATACGGTGAAGGCACTCTGCTCTTGGAAGTGTGAGTACTTGGATTGACCATGTGGCGTGGTAGCTGCACAAAGCTCTCCTAACATCTTACTTCAGCAAGGTCGAGGCACTGGGAAAATTCTCGTTGAGGTCATTACATTGGTGCGTTCCTGACAGCTCACATCAGAAACCTGATGCTTTCACTGGAACTTCGCACCTTTTGCTTCGTATAGCTTGCCTGTCCTTGTGAAGTGATTGCCATGGTTCGCTCCAGAAGTGGCTGCGTTCCAGCAGAAGGTGAAGTGTTCCTGCATGTGGATTCCTGGACCTTGTTCAATAAACATAAAACTTTAATATTGTATTTGGATTGCTGCAAATGGAAGGTGCTGTGTTGCCCTAATGCAATTTCTGGGAACATAAGCCCACTCTATACCTCCGGGCTCAATTAATTAAGGAACATTAAATACAGTATAAGGTCTTCCTCCCAGCAGCACAAACACCTGCACTTCATTGTACAACTTGTGACTCTCATAATAGCTGCACAGACAGCTAAGGCCTCATCCAAAACCTATTAAAGTCCATGGAAAGATTCCCATTTACTTCCGTGTGGCTTAGATCAGACACCGAGGCGACATCCTGAGGATAATCAACCTGGAAAGTAAATCACAACTAATTTGCAACTGGGAAAACTTGGAATGAGTAAAGCAGTTGAGCTCCAAGCTCTAGACATCGAATGTCTCAGTATAGTGTGAACAAACGATAGTAAAGGACTTTATGATGAAATTGTGGTAAGACTGCACTCCAGAGATGTTTTTCCCATCTTTCACTGAAACATGATGGTCCCTAGCTCCAATACTGTTTAGTTTTGTTATTCTAAGCAGAAGATTCTTCAGTCTGCAAAGGAGGTTTTTATGCTAATCCTTCATAAACACACAGATTCCCCTGTCAACAGGTTTCAATACACAGTGACAGTGGAAAAGATTAACTAACCTCATTTTAAAAGACCATCAGAGCAGCCAATGAGTTATCTGGTCATCACAACAAAAAATTACTGTCTGCGTCTGATTAAAAGTTCAAGGAATGACTGGGATGGTATCAAAAGTGAGACCAACTCATTTTCTCTAGACTAGTCCCCCGCAGTACTAACCTGTGATGATACAACACACAGTGGACTCTAGGCAAATACTTTGTCCAACTTAATTCCATGAGCCTTGATTTAAGCTCTTTTTCACTAAACGAAAGCTATGAAACCAGCAAAAGCTGTAGATCGCTTTTTTCTCTAGAAAACCCTGTATAGCAAAGAATCAAAACAGCAAACACTTGAAGCTGGAGTCAGCTTCAGATCAAGGCACGTAGATTTAGCTGACTGTGTGTCTACACCTCAGCTAGGTATCCAGGGTCCCATTATAGCTGTGGAATCGTGTGGAGAGCAATTGAGCTCACCCAAGAGCAGACCCCTCCAATGCTCAGCCAAATACATGCTCCGGTGATTGTATTGACCGCAATGAGGGTGCAGACACCCAGGTCATAGGTGGATACCTACACATAAGTGTCTTTATCTGGGCACAATCTCAGCTCTGGTTTGCCCTGTGTGGTGCTTGACCAGGAGAAAGCATGTTTGACTTCAAGCCATCAATATATTTCAGACTGAATATGGGTCTCAGTAAGCAGCAGTCCTATTTTTCATCAGCTCATAGCCTCACTCAGCTTATTTGATGGATATGGCATTTGGCTTTGCAAAGACATGCTTTGCACCTCCAACTGCAGCCAAGGACCCGGTCAAGAGGTACCCCTCCTGTAGACACATGAAGAAATGTCTGTTCTTAATAAATGTAGCTATATACAATGGCTTAATTTGGTCTTCTCACTATCACATCCAAGTCTCAAGTTTGTAACTGGCTCAAGAAATAAAGTAAAATAATTTCCATGCAATGCTACCCTGATATTCATGTAAGGTGCTTAAAACACTGGAATCAGAGTGTAAAAATGTCTGATAATCTCTGGCAGCCTTAAGGAGGAATGTCAAATATGCACTTTTTCTAGCTTGCAAAATGTCTTAATAAAAGAAAAGAATGGACACAAGAATTTTAATGCAGTTGAGATATCCCTGTCGTCTGTGGTTCAAATTCACCCTAAATTTTGAGAGACACTGTATTATTTCTCCAAGAAAGCAGCTACAAAATACAGATTCCTATTGCTCCTCAGTGGCACAAACTTAAGAAGTCAAAATCGGAACTAAAACAGGAAACAAGCATCCTAGACACACCGTGAAATGGAGCAACACGGGGTAGGAAGCTGTAGAAAACATTTAGTGCTGTGACCTTCCATTTCATTTATTTCAGGCCTAAAAAATTAGCTCTGTTCCTACTGAACTGAACCAGATCTTAAAAGAAGGGGAAAATTCTCACACATCCATTTCAGTCACTATCATTTCCAGATTTTGGTCTGATAATAAGGCTGGAAGAGACCAATTCATAGGATAGACTCCATCCAGCTTCAAAGTGGTCACCTGAGGAGAAGGCCGCATCTTCAGTGGATGCAACCAGTCACCAGACCAAAGGAGAAGGCTTCCTTAGTGCTTTACTGGTTGCAAAACACTACGTTTTGCTCTGTTGGGAAAATAAATCCTTCATCCAACAGCACAGAGGTTGCTCTAATAAACCCGTGCATCTTGGTGTGAAGGAAAGGATCACATACAATCCACAGCATACCCTGGAAAAACTGATGTCCTCTTGGAACACTTTCCTGGAGCCAGTTCATTACACGTCCCTGCAGGAGGTTAGCCTGGAAAGGGGAAAACCCAACCTCTCTGTCCCCATTCCCTTCTCCGCTCTGCCTCTCCTTCTCCCTTCCATCTCTGCCTTCCTTTATTAATTGTTTATTTCTCTGTCTATGCATCATTTTGATAAGTGCCATAAAAACCCATGTGCAGGAAATCTTGCAGTTAATATGTGGGAACCAGAGCACTGTCAAACTAGATTGGTCTTCTCTCGCTTTGTGTAGAAAATAATTTTGCATGTCATCTCCTTGCTGGCACCTGAAATATTCTTGGATCCTTAGAAAAATACTGGAAAATTTCAATAAATAGAACCCATTAATATATTTCTAGTTGGTGGCTGAATGGACCTGTACAGGATAGAACCACTGAGAAAAAAACAAGATGAAGTTTTCTGCACTTTCCAGCCTTTTTTAAGGGCAAAATCTGAACCAAATGACTCTCTGCAAGATTACATTCTCACTAAGATACTTAACACTGAATAAAACTACCTCTATTATCCATGGCCTTCTACAGGGAGAAAGTGATACCTCATAGAGACAGAAGTACTCATGACTGCAGCAGCCGTGCACGAGACAGATGATCTGTGGTGACAACACATCTGCATCCCAACGAAAGCGCCAGGGCCATGACTGCTCAATAACTGTCTCTCTTCTGCATGTGCACAGGTGATAAAAAAGTAAAAGCAGAACCCTGAGATCCCGTGACCTGTATGGATATCAGGTACAGTCCATCACTGAGAAGATTTTCACCACTTAAATATTCACGTCAACCTGACAAGCTACCAAGACCCAAAATACCAAAACAGAGACATTGCTTTCTTTCTTTACAGTACATTCCAATATATCTTTTAATTTCAGTGTCTTAAATTTCCCTGTGTGTCAAACCCAGCTTTGCTTTTCCATGTTGATTATTGTTTGCTCAGATTGCTCAGCCTCTTCTATATGGGAGCCATCTGCTGTTTATAAAGCTCTCTTACAGTCAAGTTTCCTGTAAAATACAACAGCTTTATCGGTCTTTTTGCTCTTTTTCAGAGGCCAGTTCTGATTTCGATCCTTTAGTTTTGTTTTGAGGTGGTTTTGCATTAAAAATAAAGTCATTCAATTTTCCATAGACGGTTAGAATCACTTTTGCTGGAGGGAATATAAAAATCTCCATAACCACAAAAGTTTTCATCAGTCTCTAATAACAGGAATATCCTGGTGGCTATTTTGAACAAACACAGAGAATTAGACACTTTGAACAGACACAACGAATATCACAGTTAGTTAGAAAAATGTTGGTTTTGGTTTTTTAAGGGAAGATACTGACTAAAGGGAAGAAAATTAGCCAAACACTGAACTTCATTAATTCAAATATTTTCACTAGGAACTGAGGAAAAAAACCAGCTGAGATGAAAAGCTTTTGCCTTAAATTTTATAAACTTTATGACATCTTTGAGGAAAATATTTTTGCACTCATGCCTTTTACCCAAGTAAAAACATTTCCCATGAAAAGTTTTGTTGAAACTAGTCCTAGTAAAAGCTGATCTGTGTCAGGTACCAACTTCAGGGAATATCTCCCAGGCAGCTGCTTAAAGACCAAGAAATAAAGCTCATTTCCTTCTTAGTACTAACATGTCTGTTCTTTCTCCAGAAAATATCAAATAATTCAGTAAAAATTATTTTTTTAAAAGTGCTGCCAAAAGTACAGATGCCTGGAGGCAAAGTCACATCTTTATGGAAATGATATAAATGCGTATATCGATACATAAAAATAACTATAACAGATCTAACTGCAGCAATGTTTAACTAGTTTGCATGCACTTTTCAGCTACAAACACCAGCCTTGCCTTATCATGTTTAAATCTGTCACGGATGTCAGATATTGCCTTCTTAAGTGGACTCAACTGTATTACAGGCTTCTGCGGTAATGCTGGGCTGAAGAGTACCTCCATTTTATGTTCTTAAATATTCATAAGAAGCTTTACAACATTAATATCTTAGAAGGCTTACAAGAACACTTAAATAATGTGTCTTACCTCCCTTTGCCCCTCCCAGAATGTCCCAGTCTTTTCCAATTTGTGTAATGCATTGAGCCATTTTAATAATTGTTTGGGGATTTATTCCGCGGTTCTGCAGTTTGCTCATAGCCAGTGTAATTATTATCTCCGCTGGTCTTATCGTGTGCTAATCCTGCTTGTTTTACCAGCAGAGGAGACAAGATTTGAGAGCATAAGCATGAAGCAGGGGCTTTGCCCTGGAATTACACCCTCTGAGGCCCCCACCGCCTCATGTCTGCATGAGAAATAAAAATAAAAATAAGACCTTCCTTCAGCTGAGATAGTATTTTTAATATGAGACAGGTGAAGGAATTTAGCTTTTCCATGATTGTAAACAAAGTTATAGATTGTGGAAGTTTAGCCATATTCATATAAAATATTCTTTCATTTAGGCTTTATTTAATCTAGCTGCTTTAAAGGATTTTTATCAGGTCATTATGGACAATAAATATATGTACAAGTTTATGAGTGTGCACAGATCATCTGATGCACGTGGAAGGCATAACCCTGTAACAAATCCTACACCAGAGAAGTTCTGCATGGATTAAAGTTCGCTTTGAGATTCGGCATTAACAGAACTTTTCCCAACTACGTAACTGAATTCCCAGCCGTGGAGTGAGAACAATCCCCTTGAATTTTTCTATGCACGCTTCAAGGAAAATAGTAATTTTGTGGGAGAAATATTTAAGCTGTTCTTTTTAATGGATTCTACCTTATTTCCCCAACAACCTTGGAGGTCTTCTGCATAAAAAAAACTTACTCCCACAAATTCAGCATTGCACATGTGTATATTTCCCATACTATTCTAGCCAAATCTTCCTCTGAGCTTTCAAAATTAAGCACGAGGGCTATTTGCCTAACTCATCACTGGCTGAGTTTGCCATGATGAGCTTATAGAATGTTAAGACCCACTCTCTACTTCTGCTCGCTGATGTTACCAATCTGCTTCCCGCCAAGGGGCAATATTTCAATGAAAAGCAATACAGAGAATATTTTCATCACAATTTTATCATCGTGCTGGTGTTCCAGGGAGCCGTCTTTCTCATTCAGCTATGAGCAGCAAATAACCCCGGTGAGCCGATGTACATGAATGTGCCTCATTCCTTTATCTCTGCTTCTTGGTGGTGTTTAGATAAATGAAACTCAAGGCTACCATTGGCAATCCGGCCTCATGCTGTGCTTATCCAGACCAGCATGAAAATGCATGAAAAACCCCTGCCTGCAATGGGGTGGGGGACCGAGAGGATGGATTGAGGGAATGGCTTGGAAGTAGTGAATGTTGGGCTTGAAAAGGGTTGGAGATCACTTGCGGGGCAAAGTTGACCATTCCCTGCTTTTAGTGGTTTCTGTTGACTGGGTTGTGCACTTTGGCCAGCTCTACTCAGCGTGGTTTGGATTAGGTCGGCAAAAAGCTCACCAGATGTTAGCTAGAAACAGAGGGTGCTGCAGAGCACTTCACAGCGGGGCAAGTCCGGGGTCAAGCTGGATCACACATCCAGCATCCCAGGGGATATCTCAGAAATGTTGTGGGTGCCTCATGGGACGAGCAGAACTCATCTGTCTTCAGGACCCCGTGGACACTAAATGCACTTTAAACATGAGATGTTCAGGCAGCGTCAATGAGAAGGCACCGCAACGGAGGTGATTCACTCTGGCAAAGCAGCAGCCCTCAAGAACATGAGAAAGCAAACCCCATCATCACCTGTGGTGCATTTCTTATTGCGAGTCAGAAAAGAAGGACTGTTGTGGTTTCAGGCGGGATAGAGTTGACTTTCTTATTACCGGCTGGTATTGTGCTATGTTTTGGACTTGGCATGAGAAACAGTGTTGATAGCACTCCAGCAGTTTTGGTTGTTGCTAAGCAGTCAAGGACATTTCTGCTCCTCATCCCACCCTGCCAGCGAGCAGGCTGGGGGGGCACAAGGAGTTGAGAGGGGACACGGCTGGGACAGCTGACTCCAACTGACCAAAGGGATATTCCATGCCATGTGGCATCATTGCACAAATGCAATGGCATTTGTCTTCCCAAGTCACTGTTACACGTGATGAAGCCCTACTTTCCCGGGGATGGCTGGCCACCTGCCTGCCCATGGGAAGCAGTGAATGAATTCCTTGCTTTGCTTTGCCTTGCTTGCGTGCACAGCTTTTGCTCTACCTATTAAGTTGTCTTTATCTCAACTCACAAGTTTTTTCTCATTTTCTCTCATCCAATTCTCTCCCCCATCCCAACCAGGGGGAGTGAGCGAGCGGCTGCGTGGTCCTAGTTGCTGGCTGTGGCTAAATCATGACAAGGACACAGGTGTTACAGGTATCACACCAGGGTCCAGTATTGGAGTGAGCACCACTGTCCTTGTGCCTCGGTGGACAGAGACACTCCTGGCATTGCACCAGCTCTGTCTCCCCATTCCTGGGGTGGACCATGACATACTGCGTGCTTACACTTTCATATAGTCCCATCAATAACACCAAGCTTAGTAAACAATGCCCACAACGCAGGCAGAAACAGGGGGCACAAATCTCTATTTCCAAGGCAGCTGGAGTGGTTGATTGAAAAACTCATACAATGTACTGCCACTATTCGAACTTTGGGCTGTTAAATCCAAATCTAAATAATCCTGCATGTTTCTTCCTTGACTAAGCACCTGAGCACTAATTACATGCCTGGTTAATTCAGTAATGTACGTACATTTCTGGGCTCCCTCTGCTTGTATTGCTCTCTCTCTGCTTCGGGAGATTAATGAGGTGAAGAAACAGAAGATTGTTACAAACCTGCAGCTTGCTATACCTCCTAAGAAGATGATGGGAAATGTACCAAACATCATGTTATTTTGTTAACACTGCTGTGTACAGTACATAATTATAATTTAGCTGTTATATTTCTTGCCTAATAAAATAGATAAGCAATGATCCAGGACTGCAATGAACAGCACAGCTTCGCAGGACTGTTTTTGCTATTGTTCTGTATAAGCTAAAATATGTTTGTGTGTGTAAGATTTTTGGTAGGATTATTGACAGAGGGATTGCTATTGAAAAGTCTCTTTCGTAGTAGGTTTGCCACCTTCTGTTTCTTTGCTTTGTCTCTGCCTTTGGGATTTCTGTTGCCTTTATACTGCTGAATATTGTAAGCATAAAGCCTTGGGCCTGATTCTTCATTCATCCATTTGCTTCAGAGTCTGTGGGAATTTGGGCTGTACAAGACATAGAACCATAGAATCACAGGACGATTTGGGTTGGAAGGGACCCTAAAGATCATCTAGTTCCAACTCCCTGCCATGGGCAAGGACACTTTCCGCTAGACCAGGTTGCTCCAAGCCCTGTCCAACCTGGCCTTGCATGCTCAATTGGATGCTGTTCGACTGAGCAGTGGGGTACTCACTTAATGTGGGTATGTCCATACTTACTTATTCGAGATAAATTTAGGTGACGGGCTGAACTAGAGCCTAAATCTGCAGCCACAGTCTGCATGTTGCTGGCACTGAGATCGAGGAGAGGTATAAACCGGGTTGGAATGCCTTGGGGTGTTACTTTATGGGCCTGAATCCCAGCCAAGTTGGCTTGTTATTGTAGGCATATGATGACCCTCAAGCATCAAGCATCAGTCTGGATTACTTTTCTTTCTCTGTTTTACCTGCTCTCAAGCTCTTTCTCCCTCTTCCATTTTTTCAAGACGGCTCCTACCAGCACAACACTGATGCTGTGCAATTATCTGGTGTTGTCATTTATCAAAGTTTTATGCCTCTTAGTTTAGTGCTTACACACTCATTATATTAAAGAAGAAAATAAGTCTAATGAGCCCAATTAATAATCCAAGTAAGCCCATTAACACCGAAACAGCCAAGAAGACACAGCAGTGTGGAAGTGAATGCTGTTCAAAGAAGCTCAAGTCAGCAATGTGGGCTGGTGTGCTGCAGAAAAACAGAAAAATCTTATGCCCAGTCGATAGGAGCTGCATAAACACTTAGAGTGGGACTTAGTGTTGAAAGGCAGACACTTGCTGCCAACTGAAAGCTCAGGTGTCTTCAAAGCACCTTCATGAGTAAAGATGAAAGGTGGAAACCCTTCTAATGTCCTTGTCACACGTGGAGTTTGCTCCCTTGCTCCCCGCTGACAGACGCTCAGTAGAATCTTCCCTGGTGCTTCTGCAAGTTTTTGTCATGTTTCAGACACCTGCTGAGAAACACCTTCTGCACTCGAACCAGAACTAGAAGTGGGAAATTAATACTGCATACATATTATAGGAGGATGACTGGACTCAAATCCAGCCCACCTGGATTCATCTAGATGAGTTTGATATTCAGATCAAGTTTTGAGGCAAAGCAAGAAGAAGGGATGCAAAAATGCTGATCATATGGTTCAAAAAATATGGGCTGAAAATACGGGTCAATGTTTAAGACCCAGGCTAGAAGCTGATGGCTCCTCAGAAAACGTGTTGCATCGATTTCCACAAAATAAGACCTAAAAATCCACAAAATATATACCAGGCTTTTCAATAGTCACTGCCCCTTCCTTCTCTTACTAAAAGTCCAAATGATCTGAGTCTCTCTTCCATGTCCCAATGAAAATATGCTTACCCATACACATGCCCACACAAATATGCATATATATACATAGATATGGGAAGAAATTCATCCTCTCTCTCTACACACCTATTTCTTTTTCTTCCTTTCCCCACTAAAATTAGCCTCTTCTCTGCTGTACAACAGTGCACTAGAAAACCCGATGGTAGCCCCACAGTATTTTCCTCGCATAACCCAACCCCTCGGTGGGAGCAGAGAGAACTATCAACTCCCTTTGATTAACAGGGTGGGTATGCTTGACATTCACTTACGAGAACAGGGAAGATAACTTTGTAGACCACATTAATGGGGATCTACCTCTCTTGCTCATTGATGACATTGAGCCTAACCATGCGGTGCTTTAGGAGCAAAGTAATTCCATCATCCGCCTTTGATTACATCATAAATTGACACCTTGCCAAGATATAAAAACATGGTTTTAGTCTGTGGAGGCCAGGGCACTTCAGATGATGCCCTCTCTCATTTGCTGGGTCTTGTGCCACAACAGAGCTATAGATCACATCTGTAATCCTGTAGAGTTCATTATCTCCTAATGCTATTTGCTTTTTTAGATCATTAGAAGGAAACTTGACCTGACCTGTGAACTATGAAATTGATTGTTGCCTTTAAATGGTCAACAGACCATTTTCTAATCGATATACCAAATAATTTTATACATATTTAAATTATATATAACTTTAATGCTTGTTAAATTTATCTGCCACTTTCCTTCTATAGTTCATTTTGCATGCATCTGAAACGTGGATGGTGCTTTTACTACTTGGTGGTACCATTTAGAAAAAAGGGATGAAGAAAGAGGAAGACACAAATAAAACCTGGCCTGAAACAAAAGCTGATCACAAGGGCAATTCTGCTCTGAAGATTTTCAAAACATATCCTAGGTTGGCCTGTGGTTTCAGATTAATACATTCCCTGATGGCTGGGGGTGGGGTGGGGTGGGAAACCCAACCCAAACCAGGACACAGTTTTGCTGTAATCATTCAAGTTTGAATGGAGCTTGTGGTGAGTGAAGGGCTTCTTCTCCCTGCCCGTTGCTTCGCAGAATGGAAACCAATAAGAAACAAAGGAAGATGTTGAGTTATACTCATGATGGCACTAGATTCAGCAAGAAGGAAGGTTTCTGTGATTAGTAAGGTTACTGCCGGTTCTGGTGAAGCACTGTTTAATGGTTTGGGTCTACTGGGGCTTTGTACAAGTTTATAAAGGGACGGGAAATATGGTCTCTGGCCACCTTACAGATCACTTAACTTTTAAGTAGATATAATAACCTTGCTTATGCTCTGATGATTTTAGGAAGTTCTCCTCCGGGCATCCTTTGGCGCCCTGCCTTTGCTGTATCTTCCAAAGTAAGTTGCTGTCTTCATGCGCAAACTCCTGTGGAGTCCTACTGTCAGCCTCATTGCTCTGCCTTGTCAACCACTTAGCGAAACATCCTTCGGTTGTTTGCAAATTCAGAAAACGGGAAAAACAAAACGAAACAGCGGATCTCCCAACCTGTCCAGTTCCCTTAGCGTCTCTGCATCACCAGGGAAAATTCACCCCTGTGTCTCAAAGCTTCCAGACTGGAAAAGAAGCAAACTCACGTACTCACAGCTTCAAGTTTCTTCTCTTTTTCATGTGGGAGAGACAGATGGGCAAGTAAAATTCACAAAGTCTATTTATTCCCTGGGAGATGAGACCTGACAGCACCAACACAGTGTTCAGGGGGAAATGCAGTCACAGAGTGAGGGTGAGTGCTATGATCAGGACGGTTACTTTAGGGTTTAAAACTCTTGGGTTCATGATTGTGGACAGGTTTCTTCATCACCTTCATCTTCTCCAGTCGACAAAAGGGAATGTTGTGTATAGCTCTGCTGAAGGTCTGTAAGGATGAAGTAGTTAACTTGTATAACTCATTTAAAGAGGAAAAGCAGTACATGCTACTGCAAATGACAATTAATGATGCACAAAACGGTTCTTCAGTGGAAGGGTCATTTCCTACCACTTGCCAAGCCAATCCCTCTTGTAATATGGGGTGTATTTTTTGAACTGTTCAAGCAGATTTAAAAAAAATTTAAAAAAAACCCCCTCAGACAAAAGAGGAAACAAATTCTTGTATTCCCAAAATCACAGCCTTGCTCAGCCAATCACAGCATGGCTTTCACCCAAATGAGTTGTTGGGAAAAAGAGTGGGAGAAGTGCCTTATTCTACCCCCTAGCCTGCACGTGCTGGGCTTGCTGAAGCAGCAAGGTGCGACCCTTCCACTGAGGATCCAGCCAATGCCACTGCACCAGCAGCATCTTCCTGACCCCAAGCATATCCAAAAAATCTCCTGGCCTTTCCTTGCTCCCCATCAGAGTTCTGTCCTAAGAAAGGACTAAAAAACAGATGAATAAAATTAGAAACAAGCAAACAACCAGAGAAGAAACCAAACCTCCAAACCCCCTGGTATGGTTTATCTGGATTATTACTAGTCAGGCAGGACTTAATCTTCTAGGCGTCCTCGTCTTCGAGAGTAAAGAGGCGCTTGGCACTTATCTAAAATTAAAATGGTGAGCAGTGAAAGACCTTGCAGGTACAGGGATCTCATCTGCATACGAGTCTGCTTTGTTCCTGTTGTTAGCCCCTTCTGCTTGCTTGGCGATGTGCAGGGACTGCTTGGAGAGGGCGGTGGGGGGAAGCAAAGGCTTTTGCTCTGATCTTATACCTGCCACCGCGGCACCTTTTAATACATGTCCATTTTTACTTATATTCCAGTTTTATCAAAGCAATGGGGCATGCGATAGGCTGGTAAATAATTGATTTGTTTCCCAAAGATGCCCAGTGGAAGGGCTGACAAGCCGTGCCATTTATACTTTTATGAAACGCCAGATGAAGTGAAGGCGTCAGCGAGGGGGCAAGACGCTGGGAACAAAGTGAATTAGAGAATATCTTGCCTTCAGTAAGACAAATTTGTGTTGGGTAACCATGCTTTGCTGGGGAAGCCAATTGGAAAAGAGTGATAGAGGCCCAGCTACCAAAGTTCATCAAAGTCATCTGTTTCAGGTAAGCTCATTTTTCACCAGCCAAGGGGATATTTACCTGGAGTACACCTGTAAGGTACAGCCGACAGATTGAACGGTACAATGCTTTATTATATTTCACACCCTGATGATTCAATATGATAGGAAAGAGGGAGAGAAAAAGGGGGAGCTGTGGAAAAAAAAAAGGCATCTCTTCTTGCAGTGCATTTGTTGCAAACCATGACTGCAGTGCTTAGGTAAACCAGAGCAAACTGAGTAATGGTTTGCAGTGAATTACGCTCCTGTGTGAATATTTAGCTCAAAATAACCTTTGTTTCTTCTCCTTTCCTTTTTGCAAGTGATGTCCCAGATTTCTGCAGTGAGACAATCCTACATTATATATATAGAATAGTAAAATGGTTAGAGTTGGAAGGGACCTTCAAGACCACCTAGTTCCAACCCTCCTGCCATGGGCAGGGACATCTCGCACTAGACCAAGTTGCTCCAAGCCCCATCCAACCTGGCCTTGAACACCTTCAGGGATGGGGCAGCCACAGCTTCTCTGGGCAACTTCTTCCAGTGTCTCACCACCCTCATAGTGAAAAATTTCTATTCCAATACCTCATTAAATACATCACCCCAGCCTGTGACCCTGGAAGGCAGCAAGCACTGACTCTTCCCATTGGTTCCCCAAGGAGCTCTGTGCTCCTGATGGGAGAGCAGAGATGCCTTCAGCTGGGCAAAGAGCTGAAAAAAGGGACCTCCTCCAAAATCACCTGTCTTTACAGCCAACCCTACAGCTACCTCCTGTCAAAGTGTGAACCCTGCTTTCAGGTCACCTCCCAAGGCCCTTCCAAGTTTACCATGTTGAGGAGTCATTGTTCTGCTGGGCTGAAGACAACCTGACCTACCATGGTTCAAGTGAGAGGCTGAACCTAACTTCTGCAAGATTGGAAAATACCATAATTTCACCTCAGCTTGCAAATCTGGCTGTTACAGTCCCTGAAAGCCTAAACATAGCTGTGTCTCAGAAAATACATTTGTCAGTGAGTGGGGTTTTGGAGATGGGAAGTTTGCTGTTTATGCCTACAGTTTCCACTCAAAAAGACAAAAATTACGTTTCTCTCAGCTCCTGGAAAAGAGTGTCCAAAGCCTTTTTCATGTGGAGAACACAACCCAATTTTGAAGTACGATTTCCTGCACATCTCTGCTTCCCAATACTCAAACATCTTTGTTTCCTGGAAAAGGAGTTTATCTCTATTACAGCAAGTTTGGCTCAGAGGTCAAAATATTACAGATATTGCCCCTACTATTTTGCAGTGAGATGGCAAAGAGGAGCTGTCAGCACATGTCCTATCCGATATCGTGGTGCCGTGGACTAAGAGAGCGCTGCCAGCTTCATCACAACAGCCCATGTGGCTCTGAAATATTTACTATTTTGGTGAGAGCTAAAAGCTACCTGGCTGAATTCATACATACAGTGATGCTCCGTTTTAGCCCAAACCAACACGGAAAGACACTGCTGCTGTACAGGGTATTTTGTTGCCGAGGAGAGAGGTTTCTAGTGGG
The DNA here is from genome assembly GCA_013398295.1 of Chionis minor. Taxonomy (NCBI): domain Eukaryota; kingdom Metazoa; phylum Chordata; class Aves; order Charadriiformes; family Chionidae; genus Chionis; species Chionis minor. The sequence continues at coordinate 67,175 of VZSF01001804.1, forward strand.
CAGCAGATACCAACAGGGCAGAAAGATGATGATGTAAAGGGGACATGGTCTCTACACTTGGTGGCACCACTGAAAACATCTACTGAAGATGGTATAATTGCGCCAGGCCCAAAACATGTGAAATAACTAAAAATGCAGGTTTAAATGCATAAATGTCCATATCTGAACGACTCTTTCCCTAGGATCTGAGCATGTCCAGCTTCCAGATGGATCAAAAAGCATTTGGAACTGTCTAGGGAATATTTTTCTACATTAGATTCATGCTGGTATGTTTTGTCCTTATAAAGGAGGTGGTTTCTCCTAAGCTCTAAAGTACATCTATTTCTATTAATTTTAAGAATAAGAATCCTTCAATAAATTAACATGCCTTTACAATGATAATATGGACTATAAAAATTATTGTGATTCATATCAGGACACATAATGATTTAACTAATCAGTCATTAATTAAACAGGTTTTTACCTGCGGGGGCTGCAAGAGTTTAATAATTTAAGCTGACTAAATGTTAGTACTACCCAGGCATAATTAGAGCTGTGGGGAAAGTTTCACAAATACAGCAAAGCTGGCTACATTTCATGCTATTTACTGCACGTAGGCAGTGGTCTGGCAGCAGAGTAGACTTTTCACATCTAAAAGAGCACGTTGCTGGGAAAGAGTGACCAGGAGGGGACTGGATTAAGGATGTCGGTCAACCTAAACTATAAAAGAGGTTCTGGCCCTGCAACATACCGTCTTGGTACATACGGTCACCCTTGTTGTAGAAGCTGTTGCAAGATTGACCCTGCTACTATGAGTTTACGTGTTAAGCACATCCTTGTGCAGGTCTTCGGACACGGGGGTATGGTGGAGTTGTTCATGTTAACAAAACTGCGTTGCTTATCTTGAAAGAATGGAGACAAGCTTCAAGAGCCTGGAGTCTTCACTCTGCGACCTTCGTGACCACACTTTGCTCCCCCTCTACTTCCCATTTTCCTTGCCTATAAGATGATAACAGTAGTCTTTGCCTGTTTTAGGTTGCTGGCTTACTGCGCTCAGGCTCCAAAACCATTTTGTAAACAGTATTATTTCGTTAATTAGGGGCTACAAGTCTGCCTTTGAGCGTTAGGAGCCCGTAGTGGTCCCGCGGAGAAGAAAATACCTGGAGGAGATCAAAGGTTGACACACAGGCCTGTGATTTTTGAATCCAGCTCCTCTCCTGTTGGTGGCAGCGAGGCAGCGATGCCTGTGTATTTAATATTCAGCATCTGGAAGAGAAATGCTTTGGTCAAAGCAACATCGAGGAGGAGGAATTCTTTGTTCTATGAAAGGTTAATGCACCTGGGTAGCAGCCGAGAGCGTTTACATGCAGAGAGATCATTAATCTATGCAGTAATAATTTGTGAAATAAAAATCAATCTTGGAAAGGAGGCAAAGCCTCTAGTTCCAAAGTAATGGGCTGCCTTTTGCACTGCATCTCGTTAAGCAAGACCCAAATACATAATGGGCTCAATTTCCACGCAAGGCTTCTCTGCAACCCAGAAAAAACGAATAGCAACCCTAAACAAAATGTATCCCTACCCTCCTGCCTTTCAGGGACTGGCAATCGCAGCTCAATTAACGTGGCGGTCCCGGCAACAGCAGGATGTTTTTAAATGGCAAAAGCTGCAATCGTTGTTCCAGGTAAGTGGAGCTCCTCAGCCTGATGGACCAGACTTACAGACGTGCTTGGCCACCATCAGCTCTTGGTGAAACTACCTGATGGACACAGAGCTTTAAAGGGGCTCGGAAGCAGCCCAGCTCCGCTCCACTGGGAAGGAGAAAGGGAGCATTTAGAGGGCTGCAAGGTGCCCCATGGAGATATTCCCAGAGCCCCAGACATCCTCATCCGTGACTTTTCTGATTCTCTTTACTTAAGTAGGAAACAACCCGAGGCCAAACCAAACAGCCAAAGAGCACTTGATGCTTCTGGCTCAGACAAGGCTTGGTCAAAAGGCTGCAGAAATCCGTGCGGCAGCCCTACGGGTAAATAAAACAGGATGAGAGACAACCAGAAGGGAAATGTGGGCTTACCTACATAGCAGAGAAATCTTTAAAATAATATTCTTCTTTGAAAAACAGCCCACATGCCCCTTTTTAAAGGAGTAATGGAGTCAAGTTCACTCCTTGGTTCGGCACCTTTTTGCTTTCATGAGTTAAGGTGATATCAAAGCTGTTGTGCTGTCGGCATCTGGTTTCTGACGGGATCCCAAAAAGAAAAAACATGCATTATCACTCACTCCTCAGATTGAAATCTGTCCCTCTCGCTCTTTCCCTACCTCCCAGGGACTTTAATTTGAATTTTCTGCTCGGGGCAGACAGGTTTCCTGGGTGCTGTCACCAGCGCAGATTTCACAAGCTCGGTAACATCTCCGGGTGATTTCGGAAAGAGGGAAGACAGGCAGGCTCACTGCCAGGCTGAAACCCAGCCCCGAGTGCAGAGGTGTCACTCTGTAATACTGACAAAGTACAAAATCCAGTCCCAATAATCCTCTTAAGTCAGAACAGAAAATAACCGGTGTGATTGATAACCTAAAGACAATCAAAGTGTTTAGGATTTAGGGAAGGGACCATACGTACTGAATATTTCCAGAAAGAACTACACAGTTTAAAGGACCTTTTTGTTTGGTGTTTTTGTCCCATTTTGATATACTCAAAGAGAGGAAAAATAACAAGTATAACCTGAAAATGGGCTGAAATCAGTGACAGTTTTACTGTTGATTTGAATTGGTTTTCAATCAGGCTTTTAAGGAACACCGCAGAAATATCAATTAACAATGGGATAATCATTACAAGTAAACAAAGACCATAAAGAATAAATTAGAGTAACTCTGGAAATCAATATCATTCAAAGGCAGAAAATCAGTTGAGTTCAGTCTCAGGAGAAGAGATTTGGCAAAATTCATGCAAAGAACTGAGGGTTTGGGGTTTTTCACCACTCTTCAGGTGGTAAAAGGCTGTAGAGCCGTGTCCTCAAGATGGACGGGGGTGCTCCCGGTCTGTCAGCATTTCCCTTTGTGCCCTGCAAAGTGTGAGTCCCTCGCGGTGTTGTTTGCACAGCAACCTGAGAGACTGGGTATCTGATTCCCACTTTAATTAATGGGAAACGAACAACCCAGACTCTTCATTCAGGTGTAGAGGCGCTTTTTCGGGTGTGCATGGTGCTTCAAAGGAGAGAAGGATACAGACGCAGACACACATCAACAGATATGGCTGTAAAAATCTAACATGTCTGGCAACACTAGTGGAACCTATTTCTTTCCTTTATGCTTTGGAAATAACATGTTGTCTCACGTGATAGAGATGCGTTGCAGCAAAGCAATGTGGGTTTTTTCAGCCCTACCAAGAGGAACTTCTCCTGCCAAGAGTACAGAAACCACAGGAGTTATGTTAACAACAATTTCGTACTCCAAAGATTGACAAAAATTACTTTTTTACTTTCCCAGCTTTTATAATATCCCTTGGGATTCCCTTCACTACCCGAGTTGGTTTTGATGCAAACACCTGATATAAAAAAACAATTTTAAAATGTGTTAAACTGGCAAAAAAAAAACCCTCAAACAGTGAAGCCACCACAAGGTACCTTTTGAAGAAGTGCCACGAGACCTATTTTGAAACTTTTGAACTAATCTGAGCCTCCTGGCAGCTGATTTGCATCACATCTCTTCCTCCAGCCGAGGCTGTCCAGTGATAATACTTTGCCATGACTCTTCTCTGTGATTCAGCCAGAGTGAGCAGAGAAAATTATCCCACTAGAAATGCCAGATTTACAGAATGATCTGCCTAATCTTAGATGATAATAGGAGGAGAGCGTGAGGGGTAATGGTTTTAAGCTGAAAGAGGGGAGATTTAGATGAGATATTAGGAAGAAATTGTTTCCTGTGAGGGTGGTGAGCCCCTGGCCAGGGCTGCCCAGAGAAGCTGTGGCTGCCCCATCCCTGGAGGTTCAAGGCCAGGTTGGACGGGGCTTGGAGCAACCTGGTCTAGTGGGAGGTGTCCCTGCCCAGGGCAGGGGGCTGGGACTGGATGGTCTTTAAGGTCCCTTCCAACTCTAAACATGCTATGATTCTGTGGTTCTATGATAAGATGGTTCCCACTTTCCAAGTGGTTTTTAAGTCATTCTTGAAAGACAAAGAAAGCTTCTGTCAAGTGAATAGCCTTGTCCTTAATTCTGGGGACAGCTGTCTGCTTGCAGACCCTATATTTTCGGTGTACTGGTCTCCAAGGCCATCCCAGACCACTGTTGGGTAACAAAAGGGGTATTTTTCCCTTTCTGTTACATAGTCGGATAAACTTGAGATGGTCAGCAGGCAAAGAGGCAGGGCTGTCCCTTCTGACATTACGGGCTTGGCTCTACATCTCAGTGATAGATCATTTACCAGATTTGGACATTTTTTTCCCCAGAAAAGAATGGACTGCTGGGGTGCATTCATTCAGGTTTCATCTCTCGCATGGGACATGACCCAGTTGTCATTGCAGTAATTATCAATTTCTATAACCTCCTGTGTTGGAAGAGGCTGTGCAGCCCCTGGCCCTGGGCAGTGCTCCCAGGGATGTCCATGACCGAGCACGAGAGCCCCAACATGGCAGCGAGGGCAAATCTCTATATGACATATATATGGGGCCTTTTTTTAACATAACTACTGCACTCATAATTCTTCACACTAATCCCATTCCTGGCACAAATCTTCTATCTCAATCTTCCTATTCTTCCCCTGTCCACATCTTGACATCCATTAAATTCTCAGTGTGCCCAAAGCTTACCAATACGGCACACTGCTTTATCCAGTGGCGTCAGTCCATCAATAAAGCTCAGCTGCTGAGTTTGTCTGCTTTCCTGCATTTTCGGATTACCGTAAATTATGTGGATGCTGGAGCCAGTGATGCCGATGTGCCAGCACCGGGCTCTGGGGTCTGCAGTCTGACTCCCTGTGCCCCCGCAGCATCAGGAATGGGAAAGGAGTGAGACTTTAGTGAGACTTTCCCATCATTTCCAGGCACCAACAAAGCCACCACCAGCAAAAAGAGTGGTATGTGCTAAAGCTCAGCCCAGCTGGGAGGGGATGCAAATGTGAATGGCACCTTTCTCCTTGGCTGTGGCTTTCCACTCATCCTCTCTTTCTCTCCTCACTCCAGAATGAATGTACAATTAAAACACAATCAATCTCCGTGACATTTCCAAAGTGTGCAGTCAGTGTACCAGCTTCCCTTTTAGCCTTGGCGAGAGCCCAGATTCCTCCGAAAAATAAGCTCTTGACTTTCCCCTCGGAGAAACTCAAGATTAAAGGTTGTCAAGTGGGGACAAATCAAGCATCAAATTTGTTGTCAACAAATTAATGCACTGAAGAGACTTCTCTGAGTGACTCTTTCCAGGTTTAGCAGTAAGTGGGGATGGTTAATTTTAATGGTAGCCAATGATTTGCATTCAATAGCCCTGTGTTGTGTGGGCAAACACAGGTTTTTAATAGAAGTGACTTATTACATCTTCCTTTATTAAAAAATAAGGGGAATGAGAGGTAAGAAACCTATTAGGCAAAAAGCTTCTTGTTTGTGCTAGGAGAAAAAAAAGGTGTTCCCAGCCTGTTTTATTTGTCATCTCAACACAGACAGGAAGATAAATATTAATATTTAAGACTACCTTTAGCAATTGTGTGTTTTGTTTTTCTATTTATACACCCTCAAGGTGCATAGAGGGTTATAGCAATGCCTCAGGCCACACTCATAATAACGGGAACCTCACTTTTTTCCCCCCGTCTCCTTTTAAAACAACTCTATTAGTACTGCGCAAGCTACCTTAAGCAGCATCTGACATATACAAACTGTTGCCTGTAGGTTGCCTGTTTGTTTGATTTTCTGCAGTGTGAAGGTTGAGTTGAGTCATTTTGCACCCAATTACTTTGCAGTAAATTTGTCGGATGATTCTTGTCGTGCCGTATTGATCCAACGTGTCACCTTGAACTTGTTTATTGACACATCAAATTCCGAAGGCAGCCCTGTTCAATTTACCACTTCCCAATTATGGCATTTATATGATGTCACTGAAGCTTCTTGTCACGTTCAGATGAGGCCATTTTCCCCCCTCCACCACCAATCACCTGAGCAGCGGTTGCCATTTTTCTCTGACCTTTCCTGAGACAGATGGTGGTTCATAAAATACATCATTAGCACACGTGTCATTTTATCTTGCCTGGATTTTTTAAGTGAAAGGTACTTTGTTCAACAAAAGATTTTTCAATTTCTTCCTCGACAACGGTGCTGCTACATAGGATATTTTTTCATGAGTGCTAGAGAAGGGGATTCATCCCCGATGGCTTCACCAAGAGATTCGCAACAGGACACCTGGAAAGCTCCGTTTTGGGGCTTACAGAGGATCTGCATCCCCAGATGGTCATGGGAGCTGCAAACATCAGAACAGCTCAGGACCCATCCCGGTATTCTGGCACACAATACAGGCATAGGAAATGGGACGGTGACATGACATTCACCACAGGAGGTGGCCTGGTGTTTCACCGGAGGTTGGAGATGAGCACAAAGAAGTGATGGTTATTTGCTTTGCAAGGTCTTTCAGGGTTTTTGTGTGCCACCCTGAGTTCACTGGTGACAAAGATGCTGAAAATAGCCTTCTTTTTTACCCCAAGGTGTCCTGTTTCTTTGCTTTAGGACAGTCCTTTCGGTTTTTTAATAACCCAGGATCTCTGCAGAGTGGGTGCAGGAAGAGTATTTGAAAGTACTGCTTTCTCTTAAATTATTATAATATTTGATGCCAATAACTGAAAATATTAGCTGTCCAACTTTGTCCCTTTGAATTGATTCAGCAATGCACTTAAGCTCAGATTTCTTTCGGGCCGTATGGTTCAGTCCCACTGTTTGAATTTAAGATGTCTATGTGGTTTCAAGTTGAGGACCCATGAGTTTACGCACAATAAAAGTCTCCCTCCTCTCCCCACACAGAAACTCTGAGGTAACCCAGAAGACAACCTGGACCAAGAAAGGTTTTGCTGTTTGAAGCTCCCCAGGGCTGAGGTCAATGTTAAAGACAAACAGAAAAGACATGCACTCTTCCACTGCATGATTTATCGCTTGCCAAAATGTGCTTGAGAAAAAAGCCAGGGGAGGGGGGAGAAGAAGCAACCACAGCAGAAGAAAAGATTATCTTCTTGGCAGCTTCTCAGTTATGATGCCAGTGGTGTTTTAGAGCAGTTAGAACAAAGACATTTCCGAATCCAATTTCATTAAATATAGTAATATCTTCTTGCTTGACACTTGCTGTTTTACTTCCCCATTTCCCTGACAGAGGACATGATCATTTCTGCATCACCAGAACTTAAAAAGCAGCAGACAGCATCTCTCTATATTCCTGGACACCCTGGCTCATCTCCCCATACTTTCACATCCCAAGTTCATGTAGTGCTGCTGCTGTTTCAGCCTAATCAGTGATGCTGCGGTGGTCTGGCATGGGAGAGAGGAGCTTGCCTACTTGGGGAATAAAATAACATCAGCAAATGCTCTCAGGTGGACACCTTTAGTGTCAGGTGTCAACCAGGAGCCAGCTCCTGATTTACAAACCCCACAAGAAGGGTGGATGCTGGGCACCTCTTTGCATTCGTTCAGGTAAGACAATGCTGTTGTTGGATCTTACCCGGTGGTGAGACAGTGTGACAGCTTCTTCTTTCCTTTGTGTCGTTGGCAGCTCTTGGATGATGCTCCCATCTCAGAGCTGCTGCCCAAGTCAAAGTCACAGCTGTTCTGGTCTCTCCAGCATATATTGTTAACCTCCTTTACAAGACTGGGACTCTCCCTCAAAGATATTACCTACGTCCCTCCTTCAGCTTGCTCTATCTATTTTCTTGTGCACAGCTCCCAACGCCTTCTGCTTGTCTGTTATTCAGGGAAGTCACAGTTAGGCTATGAGCAATAGTTCCCTTTTCCAAAGGTCTTTGTATCACAAGACACTCAAAATAACTCCAGTTCCTAGCCCTGAAAAGAATTGAAGCCTCCAAGTCTATTGAGCATTTTTGGATTGCCAAAAATTTGCCACGCACACACTGAGATGTTGTGGCGGTGATGGCTGTGGCATAGGCAGATGTTTGGAGGTGGTTTGAAATCGGACTTGCGACCATCACCACCTTCTCTACCAGGGGCTTAACAGATATTCACAGGTATTTAGCAGGAGGCTACAGCTGAGGGGGTAATATCCCGTCTTCTAGAGCAAGGAGTGGAGAAAAGGAGAGACTGCTCCTGGGACATCACAGGTCATGAAGGTCTTCTGAACCAGAACCAAAACCTGCTAACAGACAACCACGAATATGAAGCTGGGGTCATTTCCAAGCACAGCAGGATGTGCTGGCTTGCCCTGCAGCTCTGATAATTACTGATGGTTCATCAGGTCAATCTTGAAGTCTCTGATACCCGTGCAAGGTTTGTACACAATCCGCATTTTGCCAGCCAGTGTGGTTTTGTCAGTCTTTAGGAGCTCTGAAAGCATTCACGAGGTATTTTCTGAACTGTCACCAGCACATCCAAACCTAAATTTCACCCTTTCTCCTCTAAGATGCATTACACGGTAGCATATTCCTGTAGAAACATTGTATGATGCTTAAACATAAGTAGATATATTGAGTCTGTAAATGTGAGGTAGACAAACAGAAACCCAAACACATAGAATCATGGAATCACAGAATCATCTAGGTTGGAAGAGACCTTTAAGATAACCAAGTCCAACCACCAGCCTAACACTGACAAACCCACCACTAACCCATGTCCCTCAGCACCATGTCTGCCCGGCTGGTAAATACCTTCAGGGATGGCAATTCCACCCCTTCCCGGGGCAGCTTGTACCAGTGCTTGATGACCTTTTCTATGAAGAAGTTTTTCCTAATATCCAATCTAAACCTCCCCTGGTGGAACTTGAGGCCATTTCCTCTTGTCCTGTCATTTGTTCCTTGGGAGAAGTGACCAACACCCACCTCTCTACAACCTCCTTTCAGGTACCTGTATGATTATTTTTTTACATGTATGTGAGTATAGGAAACAGAGATGAAGAGTGTGCATGTTGGATGGAAACGTGATGGATACAACTGTGTGTGTGTCTGGAGGTTCATGTATGGGAGACTTTTTATGGCCACCAGGATAGAGCCCATTTCAAGGCAGAGAGACAGATCCTAGCCTGCCTCCAATCTGCCCCTCTGTTTCCTCTCCCGTATTTGCTTTCCCGGTGTGTCTGGGATTTGGGAACTTCAGAGCAGCTCATTTGGCACAGGGTTCCCAGAGATAAATGCTCAAAAGGATAAAGATTTCCACTGAAGAAGGCCCTTTGCAAAGTTTGGGGCTTACTTGGTTTTGCCTGCAATGACACATCTTTGTTTGCACGACTGCACTTCTCTGCACAAGCTCACACATAAAATGGGATGGAGAACAAACGCTGTGGTAGATACTGGATTTATGACACGCCACGTTTAAATAGCACCCATAAGGCTTAAACCAGAAGCAATGGGGAATCCATTTTTCAATTGTAGCCAGCACACAAAGCTCTCTCTTTCTATTCTCACTGGGTAAGCTGATGCTGGGTACCAATTTCCCGAACTCCTACTGCCAGGAAATCATGTCTCCACCTCCTCACGTGTGACTTAGAGTTCTTTTTAAAGTCCAAAAATGTACTAAAATAGCGACCACACTACTTAACAGTATCAGATGACTAGAGACAGCCCTCAGATACCAATTAACCTTTGTGCCAGTTTTAGTCTGGTGTGCAGAGTCTCATCATGACTGCAACTGTTGAATAATTAATCCCTTAGACTAAACAAACTATTGCTGGACCATGCTCAGCTTCCTCTTCTGCCGGTTTAGGCACTGATGTCTAACTTTTTGTCATTGATTGTCACTCCCTTTTGAAGGGTATTTTTTTTCTGTTATGTGGATATGATTATATTCTCTTCCTTGGTAATTTAAACAGGGATCAGGGGGTTTTGTGGTAGCAAATATAGTGAGGGGGAAGTAAAAAGAGAAAGGAAAAGGGGAAAAAAGCT
>VZSF01001805.1:0-53689 GCA_013398295.1 Chionis minor
GTGTGTCTTTATTTACTGTGTCTGTTTGCTTTTTGCACTGTCACCGTTGACCCCAGGGTCTCCAGGGCCGGGGATCCGGGGACCCCCCTGGGGACACTGCGGAGAGGTGACTGCATCAGCTCCCTGGGGACAGGAGTCACCCTTAACCCCTATGGACCTGCGGGGGAAAAGCAGGTCCTGGGAGAATGGAGCAGATCCCCACGGATCCTGGGGGAATGGAGTGGGTCGCGGTTGATCCCAGCACCCCGGGATCCTCCATAACTGGCCCAAGGACACCGAAGTCGCTGCCGGCTGAAACCCATCCCCTGTCCCCCAAGGAGCCCATGTGGAGTTAAAGGTAAGTGGGAAACAAACTTTAAAATTAAAGAATAAAACCCCCCAAAATCCGAAGAGCTGCCTCCTCCTTCTCCTCTTCCCACTTGATTTATTGTCATTTGTTATTTCTTGGTTCCCTTTTATTTTTTTTTTTAAGTCTGTTTTTATTAAATGTTAAAATAATGGTACATGGGAAATCATGCATTTTCTTTTAAATTTATTTCTATTTTTTAAATCTCTTCTCTCATTTTTAAAGTTTTTCTTTTTTTTCCTTTTTTCTTTTTCTTTTTTTTTTAATAATTTTTTTCACTGTTGTCTCTTTCCTCGCGTTTCCTTTTCATTTGTTTGTTTGTTTTTTGTTCACTCGCTTGGTTGTCTGCTTATCTGCTTGTTCTTGGTTTTTTTTTGTTGTCGTTGTTGGTTTTTTTGTTTGTTTTTGTTCTTTTTTTGTGGATTTTATTTTTTTTTTTTTTTTTGCGTTGGGAAGGTCCCCCACCCCCCCATGGGGCGCTTCCACCTCCTCCTTCCCACCCCCTTCCTGCTCCCTGCCCTTTTCCACCCTCCCCACCCCGCAGCCCACCCCATCTCCTCCTGCCCGCTCCTGCCCCATTTTCAGCTCCTGGCGACGGCTTCATACCGGGGTGGTCCGGCGGTTGGCTGTGTTGGTGTGGATAGAGTCCTTGTTCTCTTTCTGGATACAGTTGTGAACCTGGAGGAAACTGTTATCCCTGTCGGAGTTGTAGGTGGCGGTGGGGGTAGTGGTTGCCTTCAGCGGGTCCCTGGTCAGGGTGTACATCGAGATCTCTGTTGATGGGAGGGTGTTGAACCCTTTGATCCCGACGGGAGAGGCATCCCTGGAGTGTGAAGGCTCAGTGGAGCGGGAGCTGGAGCGGCTGCGTCTCTGATAGCGGTACCGGTAGCTGGGGATGCGGGTGATGGCGGAGGACTGGAGGTAGTCCGTGGCACGAGCGTTGGCGCGCAGCTGTTTGTGCCGGTCTATGAACATGTGGACGGCCAGCACTCCCACCATCTCGGCTATAATGAAGGACAGAGCCCCGAAGTAGAAGGACCAGCCGTAGGAGTAGCTGTTCTTCTTGGAGTCACTCTTAGAGGGGTCTCCAGCATTGGCTGATATGTATACGATGATGCCAATTATATTACTCAGACCTGCCAGCCGGCCAGCAGAGGAGAGAGAGGGAGACAGATGTCAGGAGGGTCAGACATGGTGATGGTGGGGGCCGCGGAGTTGAGCCCCTGCCGCTGGCAGGTGGGAACAGGAGGGCCCCCAACCACCCGTCCCCTCCCAGTGGGCAGCTTTCCTTGGGAAACGTGGGCAAGACCCTCCTCGCGTGCCTGCCGCGTCCCTGGATTGCACTCACGGCTGGTCCCTCAAAGATGCGGGATGGGAAAACCCTCTCCCTCTAGCAGCTCCCGGGCAGCAGGAAAGCCCCTGCCTGCAGGGCGCTGCTGCCTGCCTCTGCCCGGGAGCAGGGAGGGCGGAGAGGCATCCTTGGGAGGCTGCTTTCACCCCCGAATAAGGCTCATCAGGGCTGGGAAACACATGCACTCCTGCCAAGGAAACCGTGCCACTGCAGGATGCCTCGGCTGGGCAGCCCCTCTCCTCTCCCCCCCGACCCCGGAGCCCACCTCCGGGGTGTCAGGCCCTGTGCATCCCTTTACCTGCGGACACAAAGAAGATGCCGGCACTAAGGATGATGTTGTGTCGGGTTTTGTAGAACTCGCTGGCTGCAATGCAGAGTCCACCCATGAAAAGCAGAATCACACTCAGGATCGGGAAAATACTAGAGGCTCTAACAGCCCCTGCGGAGGAGAGAGGGAGAGGGGCAGAAAGAACAGCGTAGGTGTGAGAGAGAGGAAAAAGGGGCACAGAAACGGCACCAGGGAAAGGGGACGGCGGGATGGGAGCACATTTTGTGGGTGGGGGCGAAGGGGAGAGACAGAGGGCAACGTGTTGGGCAGGGAGTAATAAAGGAGGGATAAAGACATCGGAGGACGGAGGGAGGGAGAGAGAAACAAAGTGTGTCAGAAAAAGAGAGCTGTCCGCAGCGGCTCTCCTGCGCCCTGGCCGCTGCCGTGAAGCCAGTGGCCCGGCATGGGGAGATGGAGGGGGCTGTGGGGCCAGCGGCTGAGCTGGGAGCCTGCCTGTGCTGCCTGTCTCCCCTCACACTGTCTTTTCCTCCGCTTTCAGGGGGACTACGGGCTGGAGGGGAGGCTCTGGCACCATTTGGATGCTCCTCCTGCGGAGCGCTGCCGCTCAAGCCCGCTCTTCAAAGAGCAGCAACCCAAATGCTCCCCACAGAGCTGCTCAATCTCGAATCCTCCTGAAAGGGCACGAACATCTCAAGGAGAGATCCTTTTTTTTGTTTGTTTGGTTTTTTAGGGCTGGGAAGGAGCTCCTGGTGCCATGCACTGCTCTGCGGCTGCAGTGAGGGCTGAGAAGCGAAAGTCCCAGCCCTGCACACCGAAACGCAGGGTTTATCCTAGTGATTAAATGACTGGGCTCCTTCCAGAGGGCAGTGATGGGTTCGGATGTGCCAGCTCCCACACACGCAAGCATTCCAGCAATCAATACGGGAAGAGCTCAGCCAGCAGAGGGCAATGGCATAGATGCACGTATATGCTCATACGCACACACAAAACATACCCCAAAGCTTCTGGGGCGACTCTCTTGTGTTCACGCAGCGAAAGGCCAGGACTGCGGATACGCACACCCGCACACACGTTCATGCATGCTCACACTACTCATGGGCCGTTCAGAGGGTACTAACGGTCTTCTGTTAGTTTCTGTTGCCAATATTCATATTTTTTTAACTAGGAAAGGCTTTCCCCCCTCCCTTCCCAAGAGAAAATCAGCTGTTAAAGTGTGAAATGAAGCCTTGCTTGATAAAGAAAGGTATCAGATGGGCTGGTGCAATTCTGCTTGTGGAGCAAAGATCTGGAAGGGTGGATGAAAGCTAATCCCTCCTTTCCTGCAAGAATGAACCCTACTGAAGCAAGCGTAGGACTTTTTCCTAAGCAGGCACAGACTGTGCTTCAAAGACCCTGTTGGCATCAGGTTCCTACCAGGCACAAGCAATCAGCTCTTTGAGGGGGGTCCAAGCCCACTGCCTGTGCATGGGGAATGCAAAAGGCAGGGAGAAACCTCTCCTGCTTGCTTTCCAGTTCTGCCTGGCTGTGTTTCAGGGAACAGGATAGTGATAATAACCATCTTAATAGGTTCTGGAAAGCGAGGCGGGATTTGACAATGCAAAGCTTAAATGGCAGTGAGCAAACATCAAGCAGATAGCCACTGTTCAGAGGGTTTCTAGAGGGATGCTCAGTCAGTCCCGCAGCCTGGCCCTGACCACATCAGTTTTATCTTGGTCTTAATTCTGGAATTCATGTCTGTTGAGAGAACACAAAGGTGCCAGCTGACATGGGGAGCTGCGGGCGCTATGTGGTGGGGGAGGACAGCAGCCTCGCTCAGCCCTTGCTTTCTGCCCCTCAGGAGGACCATGCCAGCAAGAGAGGGCCAGAATCTCATCCAGTCTTCCTGAGTCCAGAGCCTTTGTTCTCAAGAGAAGGGGACTCATGATGATGTTTGGATGCTCCCTCTTATTATCTGTCTACTCTTGAACTCGAGTGCCTTCTAGCAAAGAAACGCAGGGATGCTTCTTCTTCCTCTCTGACAACAGGCCTTTGATTTAAGAAAGCCTAAGACACCTTATGTGGATGGCTGGCAGAAATAAAGTCTAGGCCCTTCTAGCCAGGTCATGGACACTGCCCCACAATTGTCCTGGTCCCCTGAACGTGGGAATCACCTAGCCTGATACTAATAAACAACTTCATAGCTGTTCTTGCCAGTACCGCGAGGCATCGCCCATGCAGAGTGCCCAGGAACTCTGGTTTGGCAGAAGGCGTGGGAAGAACCTGTTCAGTGGGGTCCCTCTCCAGTCAAGTCTAAGTCGGCAGAAATCCCACTTCCCTCAGGAGTGACCCAAACAGATTGACTTGTCAAATCCCTCTTTGAGCTTGTTTCTTTCTTAAAAAATGGTTCTACCTGTGGGACACGGTCAGGTCCTGACATTAGGCCAATTTTTGTCTTCAGATCTTTTTCCCTCTGAGGGAACAGATCCATCCTTCTTGAGATGTTCGCCCCCTTCCCCCAACTCTTCTTTCTGAAGTGCAGCTGATGCTGAAAGCAGCTTCCTGGCTCCCAAACAACTCTGCAAGAGCTGGTTTTCCCTCAGAGGCAGCCTGCACAGTTGCTGTGCCAAACTGGGATCAAACCCCAGTCTTCAGCTCTGCCGTTCAGGGGCCACACAGCGATTAAGAGACGGATGCTGCAGAAAGGCATCTGAAAGAAGCAATCTCCCTGGGTTATTTACAATTTACAGTGGGTGAAGAACTGTTTGAGAAACCAAGAGGAAGCAGCGTAAGATCTGCCTCTTTTCACATACAAATGAGCCTCACAGAGCCTAAATTATCTCTCTCATCCCTGCCGCAGGGCTGGGTCTCCACATCTGGCTTGGAGCACACCCGGATGACAAGGAGCTATTCTGAAAGGCTCCCGGCCTTTGGAGAAACTCTGATGCTTAACCTTGGGAGGTCAAAAGCTCTTATCTCAGATTTCTGAAGGGAGAAGATCTCTTCTTGTGATGTCAAAAGGCGTTGGGCTTGTGGAAGGAGGGCAGGCTAGCAAGGTGGGGACCTAAGAGGAGGAGTGATCCTTGTTCAGCTCAGCAAAAGGAAGAGCAAGCTCCTGCTTCTGGGGCAGGTGGAAATGCTGACTTGTGATCAGGGAGGAATGATGTGGATCTGCCCTGCTGGCCTGGCTGCCTTCCCTGTCCCCATGCGCGAAGCAGTGTGCGCTTCACCCGCACCTCCCTGGCTGGACTCAGAGCTCAGGTTAGGTATCCTTACGGAGACATCGTGTACCTGGGATACAGCACCTCTGCTGGGGGGCTCTGGGTGAGCACCAAGTCTTTTCTTCAAAGGGCTCTGACTGTCCTTATTCCTACTTCCCGTTCCCATCTCTAAAATCACTAAAGCCAGCAGAGATCGGATCTGCAGCCTCTGTAGGCAAGTGGTGTTTAGGGAAAGATGAGGACAGAAATAGGTGCTCCTTGGACACAATCCAGCTAATTTCTTACGTCCGATGCAACTGGAGCATCAGGTAAGGAAATACAAACTTCCTCTGCTTTTAGGAGGACACACACACTGACACACACACTGTCCCAGCTAGCCCAGTCCTGACCTTATGCCCACTCAGCAGCTCTCCAATGGATTTGAATTAAGGCTCTAGATTTATATCGTAATTAATTGTCGTTAATAAAAAATGCCACTGGCTGTTACTATGAGTTCGAAACTTGCATTGTCTCCTGGGCAGGGCCGCAAGGAGGTGAGAGTGGAGCTGTTTTTGGGGGGTGGTGAGGCTCTGGGGTTGCCTTCTCTGGCCTGCTGAGCATCACAGGTCACAGCATCTCCACCACCCTACCTCCAGGAAGCAAAAGGCACCCGACGCTGGCACCTACAAGCCATTGCAAGGAGAAGAGCCTGCGGACTTACGGAGGAAATATTCTGCTGTATCGGCTTCATAATCTGCATCCTCAGGGAAGTGATCGATTTGCTTACACAGACCTTTAAAATTCCCTAGGGAACAAGAGAAAAAAAGAACAAATGAGAACACCAAAACCTGCCTTGCAGGAACAGCTGCCCTCTGCATAGCCCTTTGTGCCCACCCTGCCTTCCTCCCAGCCAGCGCGCCCGCTCCTGTATGGATGCCCATTAAACGCCCACCTATTCTGCTCATACACTTGCATGGGAGCACGGGATTTGCCATCTGGATCCAGCCTGGCACCCACCTAGCCCAGTGCCCCTTGCTCAGCAGTGGAGAGCACCAGAGGCTTTGGCCAGGAGGTGTGACTCCTGCTGCAGATGGGCAGGAGGGCACTGCCCACCTCTCAGGGAGGTGGGATGGGAAGAGGACCCCGAGACCGGGTGATGCTGTGAAGCACGAGGGTCAGGGTCCCTTCCCTCAGCATCGACTGGAGTAACTGTGGGTGTTTGCGTTTCACCTGGCATGGCCTCGGTGGATCCCAGCAGTGCCGTCTATGGTGAGGTGATCAGGTTTGCGTGGAAAAGTGTTTGTTTCTCTCAGCTGTGAATTTGCTGCCTTTTCATTTCATGGGCAGGATACATCCCTTTGTTCTGGTGCAGTATGAGAAGAACAAAAGCTCTTAATCTACTTTTTCCATATGACTGCTTGTTTTTGCATTCCTTTATCAGGCCTTTATCAGGCCTCCTCTTGTGTCCTCTCACAGGCTAAGGCTACAAAAATCTTGGTGCAAGTGCGCACTGGGGGAGGAAAATCTTCCACCATAAGTGAGGGAAGCTGGTCTGGTTACCCTCGGTTTTGCCAGTCTGGTTTACACTGTACAGGGCCTTCTCTTAGCTTTAGTCATGGGGCACCCTTGTCCAAACATTCCGCGACCAGCAAAGCCATTCCAGCAGGAGGCTAGTGACGTCTTCCCGGTCTTTTGTCATCTGGGATATCTATCAGGCTTTTATTTTCATCATTCATGTCTCTCTCCTCTTGAAATCAGGAATACCATGCCAGAGAGCCACGTCATCATCATGACCACAGTTTCACTAGTATCTCAAAGGATCAGGTTGTTCATGCTTGTACAGGGGTGACCATGTGGAAGGCAATTTCATTATACCTCCTGGGACTCCTGCAAACTTTTTCTCCCACCTTCCCTTACATTTACCTCTGGATTCCTGAACTGGCTGGCCATTAACACAGAACTGATGGACATAATATGTTCAGAAAGGAGGAAAGCAGTGTCCATGTGAGGTACATGAGTAGGCATGGTGATCCCATAGGCCCTCTCACCAGAGGTCAGCCACCAAAGCGGCTCAGGCTGACTGATCCCTCAGCAGAAGAGTTTGGAGCCCAAGTCTGGAGAGTGACAAATACTGTGACAATCTGGGAAAGCCACCTGCCACTCTGGTCCCGAGTCCAGCTGCTGGACCAGCTGGGTGTGCAGGTTGAGGGGACGATAAAGCCACCAGACTTGTGGGTGTTGCCTCTGGAAAGGGTTGCTTGTGAGGAACCCAGAGCTCTTCCAGACCAAACCCACCCCGGCTGAGATCTGCAGGGACCACGTCAGGTCCCCAAGTCAGGTCTTGGAAGGTTTATTCCAGATGAATTCCAATGATCTCTCATGTATTTGGGAATAGCTGGAAGAGGGACAAAGCTCAAAGGATTCCTCCTGAGTTTCTTCTTGAGGCCAAGCCTTGCTGGATCAAGGTTTGTGATGCTTTGGGAGGCAGTGCTGAGTGCATAGCTGTAGGATGCAGGTAGGGGGGTTCCTCTAGGTCAGCCTCCAAGTTCGGCTCCTTCTGCATTCAGTCGGTTTGTGTCTGATGCTTCTGAGATACCTATTGCCTTTAACTACTAGTTCAAAGAGCTTCCATGAGAAGGCTAGACACAGCAGAGAGGAGTGTGTGTGCATGTAAGAGGTAAGTAATAGGAGAAGAAAGTAGGAACAAAGCCTCGCCATGTACCTCTGAAGTGTTATTCCCACATTGAAACTGTGGGTTTTGAAAGGAGGTTATTAATCACCCATCCCCAATCCAGTTATTTCATTCAAGAAGTGTCTGCTTCTCAGACGTGGCTCTTCTGGTAGGAAAGCTTCATAGCCAAGCAAATTCCCTTGCCACACTGCCACCCTGATACTTGCCCGCTTAAATACCTGTGAGAAAGGCAGATATGGCATGAAGGGAGCCCTTTCCCTCTCCCTTGCTTGCCCCTGAGTGCCTGGGGCCATCTGCCCACAACAGAGGAGCAGCTCATCACCCTGGTCCTTCAGCTGCAGCCACTGCTGCACAGTGCACATGAACACTGCCACTCTCCCAGGAACCAGGGAAGTCTCCAGCCTCAGATTTCAGCTCCTTGTCCAGCCGATCCTGAGCGTTGAGTGCCTCCTGCCTGCACATGGTGGGGGCAGGCAGAACCTGCGTGCATCTTCCTGGCAAGGCTCCCGTCGCACAGCCAGAGCCCCTCAGCTGGAATCAGCCGGGGAGAGAACAGGCACTGCATCTGGAAACTCCATGCCATCCTTTCCCCTGCTTCCTCTCTTCTCCCTCTCCCTGGCTCCGTTTCTTGCTGTGTTTGAGCCTGGTTGATTCCTATGCGAAGCTGCTTGTGAAAGATGCTGCGTCTCGTGCAGGGTGTATTTTATCTGGACTCACGTGGGACAGCTAGTCAGAGGTTCAGCCGCTCAGGTGGGGTGAGGGGATGTACAGGCTCTGAAAATCCGCTCCAGGTGGTGAGTGTCCGAAAGGCCTCACTGGTCTGGCTCAGCAGGGTGCTCGGCCATCGGGGTGTCCAGCCTCCGCTCGCTGAGGTCACTGTGGCACCGAGGAGCTGCTCTTCACCGCGGGCTGATCCGCTGCGCTGGGCTGATCCCCCTCCCCGGCTCAACCCTGCCGGGCTTCCTCAGGGCAGGGTGGGCAGCGCTGGTCACACTTTAGCCCCTGCTTTGTCTGCGCTCCGCACGGAGCACCGTGACTCTGGATGCTGACTATTCGCTTGTGCTACCACACCCTCTCCTCTGATGCCTCCCAGCTCCTCTGGGCGATGGATGGGGAAAGGATGCAGAATTTAGGTCATTAACGTGCTAACTGGGAATATAAGAGAACAAGATTCCATTTTCGCTCTGCCACAGGCACGCTGTTAAAACCACTTCTTCTCTCTGCCTTAGAGTCCCACCCTGCAAAACGGGGGTGGGCGTCACTCCCCTGCCCTGTGCCGTACGGGGACGTGTCGCGGGGGGCACGGTGCGGGTGCGCTGGTGCCAGCGGCTGCGCGAGCGCTCGGCGCAGGTGAGCGACGGATGGCGGCGGTTCAGCAACCCGCTCGGTGCGGGCAAGGCCTCGGCGTCGCTTCTCGCGCCAAGGTCACTCGGCAGCTCTCTGACGGACATCTGTGGCCTGCTGAGACGGTGCAGCAGCCTCCCCGGCACCTGTGCCGGTGGAAGCGCCGCGGCCGCAGGCGGGGAGGGGGATGGAGCAGCTCAGCCGCCCTGTCGAGGTCTGACACGACAGCCTTTGCCCGTGCTGCACCCGCCGTTTGTGGAGCCAGGGAGGGAAGAGCCATGTGCCACCCTATAGTTAATGCTCCTGAGCGCCCAAGCAAAAGCAAACCATTATTTGGCAGGGCGCGTAGGGCTCTGAGAGCCCCTCAAGGGAGTGAGAGCAATGTCTCCTCTGTACTTGTGTCCCTTTACCCTTCCCATGCTTCCCGACTTGAGCGATTTCATGCTGCCAACCCTGAAATGGGCAGGTGTTGAGAGCTCCGGCTTCTCCCGCACGCCTCTCCGAGAAACTTCAGCCACGCTCTCCCACCTCCTCCCTGCAGCTATCCCAGCACAGTTCGGGCTCCCCCCTCATCCTCTTTCTTGTGCTCACCAACCAGATCTTCCTCCGGTTTCTCAGTCTCTCTTGTTCATCGCAGCCATCTCCCCCTCCCTGGCGTATCGGTGTGGGCATCCCTCGAGCAGCCTGCTTCGGGATGTGCAGGCTGCAAAGGAGGTGGGGAGGAGCGCTGACTTGTGTCAGGACAGGAAGACTGGGGACGCCCCGGCCCGTGGAAAAACCACAGGGCAGTCCCCAGGTCCTCTGGGTATTACTGGGAGTCCTTAGATGAGGTCCTCACTATTTGCCTGCCGCCTGCCCAAGCTTTGGAAAACGCAGTCTGGAGGAGCTAGGACTGGTGCAAAGGGCACTTCCCCCAGTGCCCGGACTGGGATGGAAGTTGCCCAGCTGGGGCATTATGAGCAGAGACAACCTGCCATACTGCCAAGAGGGACCTAAAGTCTAAGATGCATGAAGATCCG
This sequence comes from Chionis minor, assembly GCA_013398295.1. Taxonomy (NCBI): domain Eukaryota; kingdom Metazoa; phylum Chordata; class Aves; order Charadriiformes; family Chionidae; genus Chionis; species Chionis minor. The sequence goes on from VZSF01001805.1 coordinate 10,218, forward strand.
CATTAACTGAGCGTTCAGCCCTCAGAGAGACCTCCTCCAATGTGGCCGGGTCATCATTTGGGTACATGCTGTCTATCCAGGACAGCTGGCAACCATCAGCTCTGCTGCAGCGAGAGTCAGACTGAGCCACCCCCGAGGAGAACCTGGCTCGGTATTGTTGGTGATACGGTTTATTTTTGTGCCGCTTTGTGCAGCCCTGTCTCTTTCAGAAGTCTCGCTTGCCTGCAGAGTGCAATCCGTCGCAAAATAGTAAGTTCCAAAGAATGAAAAGCTACTCCCTTCCTGCGGGGTAGGAACACTTTTAAATGGTCAGGACTGTACATCTGAAAACTGGGAGCCAGAGGCAGAGGAAAAGGCGTCCAAAAGGAGAGAAGCAGACAAAGAGGGACGAGAACAGAAAGACCTGTTTTCCCAGAATGATTTGTGATATTTCCATTTATGGAAAAAAGCAATCCACTGAAAGCTTTCCTTCAGTCTCATTCTCTAATTTAGCAGAGCTTTTGGCATCATGACTTCTAGAGAAATAAATAAAGGGGGCTGGACGTAGCTGTTGTCTCTAAAATCTCAGAAAGATGGCTTGGTGTTGGCCAAGGATTCAGTACTTTTTTCTACCACGCGCTCCTGTATCATTTTAGGCAAGTCACTTAACTCCCCTCTTCATTCACTCTAAATGGGAATAACGGTATTTCCCTGCCTCAGGGAAATATCTTGAGTGTATTTATATTAAAAATATGAAAGTGGTCAGACCCTGGGTCATTTGGGCCAGATAATTCTCCCCACCTTCCAGTTCAAATGTAACATGCTCATCTTTGAAGTGGCCTTCTCCCAGATAAACACCAAGGCTGCGCACACGTGAAAGCTCTCCCGAATTCCCACTTGTGATTCCTGCCTTAGAAGTAATCTTGCAGATTAAAGTAGTATTTGCAGTCTACCCATGAAAGAAATGTGAGAAGCAGCACATGAAGGGTGGGTAGTCAGACACAAACACAAACATTTCTTTCTGCTCCAGGACCCTGTTTCTGAGCCATTTGTTAGCAGGTGGTGAAGTGGGGCTCAGAGCCAGCCTCTGGGCTGGGAAGACAAATTCCACAGCTATGTGGCAAACTGTTGGCTTGTCTTTCTCACACGTATTGGCAAGGGGCTTCTGAACCAGGAGAGGAGGTCTGCCATCCCTGTCAAAAAATGACACTAGTGGCACCGAGTTGTTAATGCCCAACCTGACATGACTTCAAGAGGAAGGAGTGAGGTTTCATGGAGTGCCAAGGAAAGCACAGGAAAAGCCCTTCAAAGGCATTTCCATTGCTCTCCACCTTTTCAAGAATGAAGCACTCCAGACCACTCATCATTTTGGGGGATGTGGAGCTGATGAAGAGCACAGTGGCAGGGAGCACAGACAGTGCTTGTGGGCGTCTGCTTTTACCCACCTGTGCTGACGTGCCCTAAAGAAAGGCTGTTTTTTCAAAAGTGCTCATGATCCCTCCTGGGGAATTTCTCCATAGATAGCACCTTACAAAAAATTAGGCCATCTTTTCACGTGCCTCAGTATGCATTTAAAGGCCTTGGTTACACGGTGTGGGATTATACCAGCAAACGTAGCCACTGTGCCACAAGGGGTGGTCATTTTGGGGCTTGAGCAGGTGGTGCAGATCAAGGGATGGGGAGTGGGGATGCTGTGCTAATGGCAATACTTTTTGACTCAGGTAGTTTTAAGACCAAAGAGTCCACAGCTCTCCTTGAGGACAGAAGGACTTCCCTTTACAAGAGGAAGCTCAGTGGGGCAGCAAGTGGGGTTCACCTGGGATAATAGCAGAGATCCCATGGGAACAAAGGACTATCAGAAATCTTGCCACCTTCCCGTCCAAATGCAAAGGCCCCGCTTTGATGTAGTCTTCTCCAACATAAACATGCAGCAGTGCATATGTTAAAAAAAAAACAAACAAAACCCTAGCAACATAACCAGTACGTTGCATACATAATTCTCTCCTTGGGGAGAGGATAAAAGAACAAACCACATGTGACTGATATCAAGCCCCATCACTTAATGTGCCACTGGAAATGATTCAGATATTGTGTTGAAGAAGCCTGTAAAAGAACCAATGCAAAATAGAAATTGATCTTACAGTTGTGAAAGAATATCCCCCCTACCTACAAGAGAACTATTATACCAGCTCTCCTCACCTGATTATTAATAATCATATTTATTACAGCTGTTGCCACGGATCAGATGATAAAGGGAGTTTACTGCAGTAAAAATGGTACAAACACTGCCTTACAGACCATTGTTGCCTTGATGAGCATGAAGGAAGGGATATATCACAGCGCATTAGCAATGACCAAAGCTACAGCAGTAAAATGGCCTGGTAATACCAGTTCTGGGGAGATCAGTTTAGTCAGGAGATGGTTAATAAATAGAAAAAGAAATGCAGACATAGATGGGCAGGGGAGAAAAAAGGGGGAAAAGCCAGTATGGGTTAACACTGAGGAGGAGATGATGAGATGGAAAGAGAGAGGTAGAGGGAACAACCACCGAGCACCGGTGAGAGAAGTCCCATCCAAGCCAATCCCAGTCTCCTGTTCTGCCTTTTTCAGCTCTTACTCCTCGCTTGCTCTCTGCAGCCCTCCCTGACGGTCGCCCGGAGAAGGAGAGGGGGATAATGACAGGAGAAGACACCATGTGTGCCTCTGGAGGCAGCTTGGGTCCCCCCCCCCCCGGTAGAGCCTCCTCCACGTGGGAGTGCAGAAGATCCCCATCACGTCCCGGCATTACCCGCATGGTCCCCCTGCAGCGCTCCGCCTGCCTGGCACTGCAGCTGCGGCGAACGGGGATCGCACTGCATTACGGCCGGACCCTGCGCCAGCTCTCAGCCTTGGATTGCTTTGCATTTTTCCTTGGGGGCGGCAGATTCCTTGCCTTCCCACCCCACTCCATAACGCTGCTGCATGCTGCTAAGTAGCCGATAGACTCTGCCTCAGAGCTGGCTATAGCTATTCATTGTACGTGGGTGGAGATGCAGTGGCAGCAAAACCTATAATTAAGATTATATGAAGATTTTCATTTATAAACACCCTCTTTTTACAGGGTTGTAACTTTCAAAAATATCCTCACTGTGGCTTGAAATTTCCCGTGATTTGTCACAGGCAGAGAGTGAGATTGGCTGGGAAAACTGGGCAAAGGCTTTTGAATGCGTTTTGGTGCAAACACAAATCCAGCACGTTTGAGCTTTACAAGCTGAAACACTGCGGATGGCTGGTTTTCAGGGACTGCTAGACATCTGTCCAAGTTATAAATGAAAAACCTCAACACAGCAATAATAAAAATCATTCAAAAAATCCTTTTTGCGTACATCCCGTACAAGCATCTCCCCCGGTAAACAATTGCTTCTATTTTCTAGACTTTGCCAGAATCAAACCTGAGCTGAATTTCTTCTGAAAATAGTACCAAACACAAAAACCTACCAGGCTCATCTAAATCATCTAAAGCTGTGGATAATTTTGCCCCTCCTAATGCTGTATTTCTCGCATTTCCCTGCTGTGCTGGCATTCTGAAATTAAAAATAGTTTTATATATGCATATATAGCATGTTATGCTTTCACATATATGTCAATGAAATAATTTTGTTTTTCTAACTGATATTTTCCTGTGCGATTCAGTGAATATGTAAAGCATTGACAATATCTCTGATGCCTCAGCAGAGAGGTTAGAAACTATTTCTACAGTTTTTTTGAGTGACTAATGTCACTCTAGACAGGAAAAACATATGAACTTCCCAGTGTACGAGTCCTGTTGCAGAGTTTTCAAGGCGCAATCAGCTGCGTCAGTAAAAACTATTGTCTTTGTCTTGCAGGAAGAGGCAGAACTGGTCTTTAAATGAGATGGGAACCAGAAAAAGAATTGAGCAAAGGGTTTGTAAATAGTTGTGCTCAGGTGTTGTAGCATGACGTTAGGTTTTAAATTCCAGGGGCACAACTTAAGTGCTGGAGCTGCAGGGATGGAGGATGGAAAAGTGAAGACAGAAGTTGATCAGGACATAGAGAGAAGTCCAAGCAAAACGGAAGGGGCAAGTGAAAGAAATCAAGATATTACACAGGATTTTTTTTTTTTTTTTTAAATACAAACTGGCAATTTGTAGCAAGAACGTTTGTGTGTGTGTGTGTAATGAGTCAAATGTGACACTACAACTGTGAGCCGAGTGACAGGAAGGGTGATGCAATTATCTGCAGTGAGAGAGAAATGATGTGCATAACGTGTGGGAGGAAAGGAGACGCTCCATAGCTACCACAGGCAATCCCAATCCACAGCTGCATATCCAGATGTCAGAGGAAGAGAGCTACTAATGTAAGCTTAGAGGGAAAGACGTGGATGGGCTGAAGGGAGTATTTAAGAGCTGTTGCTTCTCTTCTCTTTTCTTTTCTTTTTTTTTTCTTTTTTTTCTTCTCTATCACGGCAACAATACTGTAACTAGGGCAGGTTTTGCATACAGGGTTACAACGTCAAACTCTTAGATATCAGAGCATATAAACAACATCCTAGCTGGATGAGGACATAAGGACTGAACCACCTCAAACTTGAACTCAAAGACCCAGAGCTAAGGTGCATTGGTCTCTCTCTAGAAGTATGCAGAGGAAATCCATGGGCCAGAGAATTTATAATTCAGCTCATCCTATCGGGTTGCATATTTCTGCTCAGATATAACTGTGTTGCTGATCTGTGAGCATGCATCAGAGGACAGAACCAGGCTCACCTTGTACAGTAGGTCACGTGTGATTGGAACTTAACCATGCACAGGCATGGATTTACCAGGCAAGAAAAGAGGGGAAAACCAGCCCCCCCTTACCCTGTGAAAAGTGGTCTGCACAGCCATGAGCTGTACAGTGCCTTGTTTCAGATGCAGGCTAAGCTCCTTCCCCAGTGGAAATGTGGGCTTGGCTCCACCTGGAGTGCTGAATCCAGCTCTGGAGCCCCCAGCATAAGAAGGACACGAACCTGTTGGAGTGGGGTCGGAGGAGGTCCACAAAAATGATTGGAGGGATGGAACACCTCTGCTATGAGGACAGGCTGAGAGAGTTGGGGTTGTTCAGCCTGGAGAAGGCTCCAGGGAGACCTTATTGCAGACTTTCAATACTTAAAGAGGGCCTACATGAAAGATGGCGACAAACTTTTTAGCAAGGCCTGTGGTGATAGGACAAAGGGTAATGGTTTTAAAGTAAAAGAGGGTAGATTTAGACTAGACATTAGGAAGAAATTTTTTACAATGAGGGTTGTGAAACACTGCAACAGGTTGCTCAAAGAGGTGGTAGATGCCACAGATGGCCCTGGAAACGTTCAAGGTCAGGTTGGACGGGGCTCTGAGCAACCTGATCTAGTTGAAGATGTATCTGCTCATTGCAGGGGCGTTGGACTATGTGACCTATAAAGGCCCCTTCCAACCCAAACTACTCTGATTCTACGATTCTACGATTCTACAATTCTATGATTCTATGATTCTGAGATTCTATTCCCAAACTCCAGATCTTGAATCTTGCAATTGTAATGCTGTGTTCACAAGCCTTTTTGAATGCAATTTCCTTAGTCATTTTTAAAATTACGAAGGAAGAGAAAAAGCAATTCAAATCTTTCATCTCCAACTCTGCACTGCATTTCTCTGACATACCCAGACGGATCTATAGGGAGACACTGTCCTCAGTTAAACTGGTGTAAATCTAGTGTGACTCTTAGCTGTTCCTTCAGCAGATACGGTCACAACCAAGAGAGGAATTAGGCTTGCAGCTGGTAATTAGCTTATGAAGTATGTGGTGTGCTTTAGGGTCCTTCAGGCTGCAAAGCGCTATATAAAAATTATTATTAGTTATTAATAATAAAAATACCTGAGAACCCCAGGGAAATAATCCAAAGAATGGAGCAAGTCAATGACAGCGTCAGCTTTCAATCCACCCTCCCTCTTCTGTACCACTTAAACTCTCCTCCCCCTTCCCTCCAAGGCTCAGACACATGGAGGAAGACAGAGACCCCCATTGCACGTGTTTAGCAATTTGGCAGCCTCAGCAAGTCTCCTGTGTTCTCCCACACAACATCATCAGCCTGCAGAAGGAGTTGTCAAATCTGTAACATAATTGACAGCCAGCAGTAGAAATTTTGGGGAACAGCAGGGCGTGGGAATTCCTCAGCTTGCTTCCCACGGGAAAACAGCAACTCTGCCCTGGTGGTCCTCAGGGCCTTTCATCACATTTCCCTCCCTGCCCCTGGGAAAAGGACTGGGAAGGCAGGCACCACTTTCTTCCTTTAATGATCTCTGGGTGAGAAATGGAGGTCTGGCCGCGGTCACCTGAGTTAGGGTGAGCAGCTCCACTGAGGATGAACAACCTATTTTGTCTCTTCCAGCCCAGCAGATGAGTGTGAAGTTTATTTTAGGCGAGGAAATAGAACAAGGGAAGGGCTGGGTTTTCTCTAGCACTTTTTATACCCCAGGGAACCCAAAGCCCTTCATGCAACACTGAGAAAGATCCCCCAGCGCGGTGGCTCCGCAGACGAGCATGGCAGCCATTACGCGCTCACTGAGCTCGCACATGCTTGCCCTCAGAGAGCGGAGGCGGCTTTACCCAGTCAGGGAATATTCGTTATCCCTTACTCCGTTCAGAAAGTGTGCTGGGATTTTTGCTGTCCCTTCAGGCAGCCCGGCAGAGATGGCCGGGAGGGAACTCGGTGTAGGGTTTTCCTGGCAGAAAGCCCTGCTTGGCTGCAGCGCTTCGGGCTGAGCTGCAACGTGCAGGGCTGTGCACTCATGGAGCTTTTCTGCCCTGCATCCTTTATGCCCTGGAATGTACCACCTACAATCAGAAAATGGAAGCCCCACGGAAGAGGTCAGGGCTTTGTAATTTTGTGATTTCCTCTAGCACTCGCCGTGTTTCGCCCTGCAGCACTGGAGTTTTGGGAGAAGCCCAACCCAGAGCAGGTCCTCAAGCTGGGCCAGGGCCACCCAGCCCTGTGCTCTAGGGAGCACCCTGGCATGAGGGGAACATGAGCACGCCAAACCTTTTTTAGGATGTTAAATCCACTCCTTACCTGGACCTCACTCACAAAACCATCCAAAGCCTCCCACATGCTCCTACAGCAATAAAGAATAAGGGACTGGAGGGAAGGTGGGGCAAGAAGAGTGGAGGGCTGACCTGATGTACAGCAAGTCCCTTCGTACAGACAGCTGCGGAGAAAGCCACTGGTTTACCCAGCTGTCCCAGAAAGGGGAGCTCCTTGCCGTGGCAATGTCCCCAGAGTGCAGACAGCCTCCATTTGCAGCCCCTTCCCAATCAGCCTGAACATTGAATCCAAATGTGGCTTAATACTGTTTCCTGCACTTCCCAGCTATGCTGGGATTCAGGTCTTGAAGAGTTACAAGGGATGCGTCTGTGGGTTCCAAAGAATTTTAAGCTCTTACTTCCCCGGAATTATTTTGGTGCAGTTGTTGGCAGGGCAAATATCCAGAGGAACAACAAGACTGGTCAGTGGAAGCGGTAGGAAGGCAGTGCCCTCTGTGGTAAAAGAGACAGGACACGGAGTTTGCTTTGGTATGCACGAAACAAACATCACGCTTATTTTTGACTTGGGTTGCTGGAGTTCAGAAAGTGTTGGTAAACACAGTCTACATCCCACAGGGCCAAACAGGGTAGCTGGCCTGTGTGAATCTGATCAAATTGCGTTAGCACAGCTATGCTGTGGCTCTCAATGTCTCCAGACGAGCTGCTGCTGTTCCAACTCGCTGCTTTACTCATAATCCACATCAAACACTGGGTGTTAAAGTAGATATTGCACAGATTTGATTTTAGGTCCCCTTTTATGCAGCTGAGCAAAAACCAAATGCCAAGCCTTGCGGGTGGTGTTAGCTTTTAGAGGCTGCTATTAGAACATTAATAATTTTATTATTGTTATTTCCTCTGGGTTGCAGGTACCCCAATGATTTACAAGGAAACGAAGTGACTTGGCCCTCTCCTGAAGTGCTTACAACAAAAGTTAGACTTAAGCACAGCACTGGGTTTATTTAATAAGCAAACAGTGCCAGCGGGGTGTTTGGAAGAGGGAGGTTTATAGCAGTGCAGGATCATGAGACATTTACGGCTGTGTGTACGATCCCTTTCGTTTACGCTAGCGTTTAGAAAGAAAGCCACGGAGGGCAAAAGTGTGCTAGATTTAGGGACGGTGCCTTCAAGAAAGGTGAGGGGAGGTCAGGGAGGGAAGGATGATTTGGAAAGGGGAGGTTGAAGGGGAGGTTGCGAAGGAGGAGGGTGAAACTACCTGTGGCACAGCCAGAGAAGGCATACGGGGGAGCAGGTACTGCCGCTCAGTCATAATAACCCCTTTGAAGCTTAACTGCAAGCCGTGCTGCTGCACCAATATTTTTTCATCCATTGAGCATGCTAATTTATTACAGAAGAGTCTGTAGGTGTGAGCTATGTGCTAGGGCTAATCTCTGAAGCATTTTCAGCTGCTCTACACCTAACATTACTCTTGCGTCCTGGGGAGGAGGCTATTCATAATGGGATAAAATTTACTCACAATACTAGACTAGGGAATATTATTTCTAATGTGATCTGGTCCAGTTACACGCAGTTAGAAACCTGAAAGGTTGTTACAGGGTTTTGAATCATGTCCAAGCCAGGTACTAAACCACCTTCTGTGGCCAGGATTGTATTACCTGGAGACCCATCAGAGTTTCTTACACCAAACCGTACCTCCTCACCTACCCTACAGGCAGAGTAACATAGGTCTCAGAACTGAAACTTCCCTGCTTCAAAGTCTGTAAAGGAAGAATTTGTCTCCTAAAAACTGCCAAAACCCAAACTCCTTCCAGATTTGCCTACTTTTTCTTGGAAAAAATTACCAGTTCTCCACTGCAATCAATGGTCTGAAATTTCAGGCCCTTCCTCAGTTTCTAATTTACTGCTATAGCTACAGCAGTCTGTTGAGCAACAACAAATGTTGTGCTGCACCTTCGATCTTAACCTCATTATCTTACCTTCGAACTGGAGTTGCCAGTTAGGAAACATGCCGGGATCAAAGAATGGCAGCATTTCAGTCTCACTGTGTGTTTGTCTCTCCATGAGTAAATCCCTTTTTTTGCCCATGCTGCAGCCACTGTCAAAAGTCTTTCTCTTTTGAAGTTGGTCAGATTTTTTCAATGCAAATTTCTCAGAGGGATACAGAGACTTTGTACTGATTGCCTGAATCTCAGGTGAATAAGGTGAATACCTGAACTATTTTACTGACAGTTTCAGTACACTTAATTCATGGTTTTGATCAAAAAAAAAAAGCGCCTTTAAAAACCATCTTTGTTCCACCCCAGAGTAGAACAGGAAGCTTTATAATATCAAAGTTTTGAGGGACAGGAAAATAGTTCTCCCTGTTTTTCCAGCCTGGTCTCTTACACCTACCTAACTTCCTGTCAGCCACCATGCACCTTACTTAGCATATGTTTGCAGTTTCTCTTTGGGTCCTGCTGGGACAGCTGTGGCTGCTGAAGGCACAGCTGGCTAGTTGTTCATTGGGGACCGCTTGTCCACTTAACTCTACCCACAGTTGCCACATGTCAGTCTGTCAGTCTGTTTCTTCAGAACTGACCTCTGAGATACATTGAGCACCAAGAACTTGTCCTCTTGGCCCTCTTGATCCGCACAGCCTTGAAATGCCATGGCCTTGGTTTTGCCAAGCCAACATCAGAGTCACATCAACCTCAAATGTGGTATTCAGTCTATGCATTAGGTTCTGGTCCAAGCTGTCTCTCCTGGAGCCACTTTTAGTGAACACCAAAATGAGTTTTGTCCAAGCTAGAACCAAAAGCGTGCAGGTTTTCCTGTCGCTTCCTCTGTGACCTGACATAACAAACCCACTGCGTACATGCCTCTTCAAGGCTGCCCTCCATTCCTACAGAAGGGCTCCTCCTTTCCTGTAGTGCACTCCATGGTGAGCCGTGGAGCAGAGGTAGTTGCATGCTTGCTCATGAGAGCAAGAATGAATGACTTTGCCTAACCACCGGGATCCTGTAACAACCCCAGCACTTGGAGATTCCCCTGTGGGGGGGAGAAGAGAGAGCATTTCTTGACTAGCTGGAAGCCCTGTGTACAGAATACCTGTGGAGACTGGCAGGGAAAGCGAGCGAGCTGGGACTGGATGCCTTCCAAGCATCAGAGCAAAACTGAGACTCTCAGTGGAGGATGCTAAATTTTGACAACGGGAAAGAAACAGATATACAAAGGGTGAGTGGGAGGGGAAAGCCTTTCCCTGCTAATGCTGTCTGCTCGTAGCGTTAAGCATTATTATGTATTTCCATATGCCATCATGTGTACGCGGCGTTTTACTGTCAGGTAAAAAGGCAGAATGTTGCCCCCAGGATTTCACAGGACAAAGGCCCCATCCTTTGGGGCACTAGCAAGTGAGGATGCTCAGCTCCTCGGAAGAGGCTCTCGGCAGCTGTTAGGCAGCAGCTACGAGGCCTGGATCCTGCTTCTGGTGAGGTCAGCGGGAAAGCAGTGGGGACAAGATGAGGTCTGAGATGTGCAGGATGGAATGAGGGAGGGAAGCGCCTGAGAAAGGTCACAAGCTGAGCTATGGCATGTTCATGTCTTGTTTGCTCCTGGCTTTGGCTGGGTATCTCTGAATCATTCCTCATTCTAAAGATGTAATATAGTAAACAAAGTTAATAGTCAGAAGGGGCAAAGCTTGCCAAGGGCGTAGGAGAAGTGGAAGTCATTAACGCAGGAAGACTAGCTGAGTAAATGAGTCCTGAAGGCAGGCACGAGGGAGGCGAACAAGGTTGTGCAGTGAAAGGAGGGGAGAGGGCAGCAGGAGAGAAGGAGCAGAGTCGCTGGCACAGGGAGATGGAGGGGGGCTGGGGAGGGGAAGAGGTGCTGGGTGAGCACCGAGTGGGGTGGGAGAGGAAGGAGAGAGCAAGCTCCGACAGAGCCACGTGAGGCCTTGAAGATGAAATGAGGAACTGAACTTTGATGTAGAAGGAGACTGAAAGTCGGCACGGGGATTCGAGAAGAGAGAGTGACACAAGTGGAACAGCAGGTAAGGAAGAGATAATGTAGCTGCTGCACGCTGGCTGTTTTAGTGTGAGTATTAAGCCTCCCCAGTAGCCCTGCTGGGCCTCTCCGGCTCTGAGAATTGAGTGGGTTTGTGCTTTCGTGACCTGGTCTAAATAGCTGGGTAAAGCGTTGCCTCTATATTGCTTTTGCCTAATCAATCAGCCACACATCAGGAGTGCTAATTTGTAAGGGGAGGCAGTGGCAGGGAAAGGGCTGTCTGTGAGCAGTGGGATGGGTGCCATCACAGCAGCAGAACAACGTGACACCAAGGGGATGAGGAGCTCCCGCCCCAGGCCACGGGTTGGAGGGTGCAGACCATTTCTACAGAGAGGAAAGCAGTGGGATCGCCTCCAACCTCAGGGTGTCCCCAAAAGATGGCCAAGGGGATAATCCCAGCAGCAGAGCATTTCCCACACTCTGCAGGTTCCCGCGGAGATCAATACCGCTGTCTCTGTTGTTTATTGCAGCTTCCCTAGATCGTGTCCTACCAAGGGTAATTCCTGCAGGACAGAACTGCCAACATGAGTAAGAAACATTCTCCTAGGAGAAGCCCCATCTCCCATCTCTGAAACTCTGAGTAGATCTTACATATTTTTTTTTTTCTTCTTTTTAAACAGCTTATCTCTCCTTTCACTCCTGAAGCCACTTTCTGCATGTGAATTTCTTCTATTTTCTTACTTTCTGTGATCTTTCAGATTTGTTACAGCCTTTCATTTATTACTCCAACTGTGGCGACTCTTTCTTCATGCAGCCCCTTTCCTCTTTCTTCTCCTTCTTTCCAAACTATTGGCATGCAGTTTCTCAACTTCAGCTTCTTGATCTCTGGGACTCTGTCCAAATGAGCCCAACTTTTCCCTCCCTACCCAGTAATGCCTTGCTTAATTTGCACCAATCCCTGTTGTCTCTTGATCTCAGGATTACACTGAATCCTTGATTCCCTTTAAGCATTCTACCCACATGCTTTATAGTGCTCATCTGCAGTTTGACTGGCTCCTTCCTTTCCTCTCTCACTCCATTATGGCAATACCTGCAGTGTTGTGTTAATTTCCATTTCTTTCCAACACTGTCTGACTTAAAAAACAAACCCCAAACCAAACAAAATCCATCACTTCAAGGTCTTCTTCAGGATACTTTGTCCAGTCGTTGATTTTCAATCGTTTGGGTTATAATTTCAGAAACAACAGTATGAATCCCAGCTCCATATCCAGCAGGAGACTTAGGGCAGTTTATTATGCATAATCTTGTTCCTATTCCTTCTTCATTTCTTAAGCTGTTATTAGCCCTTCGTCCCTGTTTCTCTGACACTGGTATTCTTCCCAGCACACCCATGTTGTTCTCACCTCCGAGCCCTTTTCCAGACAAGTAGAATATATTTTTTTCATCTTTCAAACACAGATTGCCCTGATTTATCTCACTCAGACTTAACACCCCCCTTTCCTGAACCTTTCTCATGCCTCTCCTCCCACTCTCTTTGCAGCCCTGGAAACATCTGACATAATTCAGTCGCTCAAGAAAACAACTACTTCTCTTGACCCTGGTACCTCTCATCATTTAGGCCTATCTCCTTACTCCGGCTTTTTACTTTACTCCCGTTTCCAGTAATTCCTTAGCTTCTGGTACTCTGCTCAGCTCTTTGAAAATAAGCCATTATCTGCTGTGTCCTCAGGCTCCTCCATCGACACCGCTGTTCCATTTAACAAGCACCCAGAGCCTCCTTATTCTTCATAGAGCGCTTAAGAGAGTCACTTCCTCTTATCTCTCCTACATGACTGTCCTCGTCCATTTTCGCTGTAGGTTCTTGCAGACCGTACTGTAGAAATCTAATGATCTCCTTTCTGCTAATGATGCCTGGTCCCATTTCTTTTTTACCTTGTGGCAGTCTTGTGAAATGGTTGCCCACTCCATCCATCTCGGGGTATTCATTGCGATGAAGGTACTCTGGTATCTTAGCAACTCCTCAACTTTCAAGCAGTTCTTTGGACAGGGATGCCTCTTCTGCGCTGGGATCCCTTCTCCAGAGATGAATGATCCTTTAAATCTTTTTGTAATAAAAATTATAATAATACTTAACATTCATACTGCTTTTCATCCGTAGAGCTCACAGCACTTTGCAAAATCAGTAAGCATCGTTTTCTCCATTGTAAAGATGGAAAAGCTGAGTCACAGAGATATTAGGGCCAATATTTTCATGTGTTCATTCATTTTATGCATCTTCATTTCTGGGAACCCAGTCTGAAATAACTTAACCTAATTGCTTTGCCGTAGGACTTGAAAGGGAGCAGTAGGTCTTCAGCACCTTTGAACAATATAGAATAGAACAGTAGGTGCAAAATACCTCAGATGAGGCACTGAGAAACGAGTACCTATGAAAAAGTAGTTGTACACCATCTGATCAAGACCACACAGACCTCAGTTACTTCTGGCATCAGAGCTGGAGACCTCCATTCATAAGGATACTGCTACTTCAGGGTCTTCTTTCTGCCTTAAGTGGTAGAGAGATGTGTTGGTGCAAATCATCAGGGTATTTTAGAAGTTTCAGAATAAATCTTCAGCACATATACTGTGACATATCCATACCTCCTCAGTTGTTTTTTTCTTGTGAGGGAAGAAAATAACCCTGCCCTAGAAGAACTAGTGGTCTAACAGCTAGGCTTACTATTGAAATGGTGGAAACTGGTTCAAAATTCTTCTTCTCACCCAGCAAAGACTTCACCCTGGATTTCCTGTATTCTAGATGAGTTAATTATTTGGCTCTTCTGATTGCCTCTTCTCTTTCTCTGACTAGTGAGCCCATCTCACATCTAAGCAACCTTTTCTGCTGAGACTAGAAAGTATGTTCCTGCAGAGCGTCAGCTTCAACAGACTGACGTTCACAGACAAAAAAATGTGTTTCAGTAAAAAATTCCTGTGAGCTCAACCAGCCACTTTAATGTCAATAGTATTCGAATACACACACCTTTTATAACTGCACTGGCTCTTCCCTGCTTACCTGCACCCTCTCTTGCCTAAGAAAGCTTCTGTATTTGTATCAGTTTTTATCAGTTAACTCCTTCACAGGTAGAACAGCTCCTCATAATCTAAAATGTTTCAAATAATCCATATTTCTTTCCTGTCCCATCTTCGAAACAAGTTCTGCATATGCTAGGCATAACCTGGGCATTTCTGTGAATTTTTAACTCATCTTCTCTACCTACACGTATTGTATATCACAACAGCAAATTCACCACTCATAAAGTCCACAGCGTGGTCTGACCGTTGAAATGTTCTTACTCAGGGCTTTTCCAAATTTGTATGTACAGCTAAACACAACTGGTATTATATCTTTGCCTTTTCATCTCAAACTCTTGGTTTTCCATTCGTTTCGAGGCATAAATTTTCAAATTCCTTTCCTTTATTTTGCAAGCCGACTTGCTCCAGTCTGTGCCATTACTCATATTTCCATGTTAACATCAGCTTCCTCAGTGTCCCACAGCTCCAGCTGTTGACATATCTTTTTCCAATACAGCTTCCCTGGCCTGGACTAACGTTTCTGTCCCTCTGCTTTTTGGACTCTTTCTCCTCTGTCTTGATTTCAATTGATCTCAGATTTGTTTTCAATTGTTTTTTCAAACTGTAGTCTTGTATTTTTCCACTGTGAACTCAGGCCAGCCTGTGTTCTTCTACCACCAGGTAGAAATGTTACAAAAGATGGGATTGAAAAGCAATGTAAAAGTACAATTCCATGATGATCAACAGAAAGTTCTCTCTTTTGAAGAGCCTGGGAGATATCCACTCCGACAAAATTATTAACCTTCACTCCCATCTGTTTTCAAATAATTCTGGGAAGAAAAAAATAATTTTCCATATTTATTTTGTTTGATGATTGACATTTTTTGACAACACAAGGGCATTTCACCCTCTGACTTGTTTGCTAATCTATTTCTGCCAGCATTGCTTTAAGTATGTGAGATGTGAAATTTGGTTCTTTTCTGACTGGCCACATATACTAAATGACCTTTATCCTATGCCATCAACTGGAAATGGAAAATGTTTTAGTTTCCATTGCCACCCCAAAAGGAAGAACATATAAAAATACGTCAAGAAAAACAGATACTTTTGCAGCTCTTGTCATTGTGTGTAAATGCTAAGTTTCCCTCAGACAAAAAATTCCAGTAACAATTTGGTAGTGGCTTTACCTCATTAATAGTAGTGTCTCATCAGAGTGAATACTTTTTGATTATAGATTCAACATTTGCTTTTACAAACATGTTCACTTAATGTTGCTGTTTGAGTAAAATCTGTGCCAGTAAATATGTTGCTGGAACAGTCACAGAAGGCAGACAAATGGAGTGGGAACACAATTGAAGCAAATTTGTTTAAAGTAAACTGAATGATCACACACAAATATTTTATGTGATATTTACTAAAACCTATCTCCCTGCCCATCTGATAACCATCACATAATTTCTGCAAAGTAAGATACAACATTGTGACAACAGACCCATCAAAGCATAACCTGTCCTTTCAAACGGTAGGAGTTAACCAACAGTGGGAGATGTAGCATGCTGAGTGTTCATTAAAAAGGTAGTCTTAGAGCTTAGTCTAAAATTCAGGTCACATACACTTTTCACTGCAAATGCACGAATACGCTCGGTCCTGGTTTGACTGCAACCGCAGAATCCCTCCTTGATGAAATAAGCCATTTAACAAAGAAAATGTGACTGCAGAATCAATACTTAAGTATAATGATAGGTAGAGGGTATGAAACGCTAACTTCTCCTGGTGGAAATATATCAGCTTTCTCAATTACAGGTCTGTTCAGCTATGTTTCTTTTCTTGGCTGCTCCCGGAACGCCAAGTACGGGGTAGTCTTACAGGTGCTATTAGGAACACCACATCACTGTCCTGTTTATTGGGCAGCAAGGGACGAGCGCGGGGGAGTCCAGCGGTAGTTAAGATAGTTTAAGTTGTGTGAGTTATGTGCTGGCAGGACAGAGAAAATGACACATTACAGCAGCTCGCACTGCCTCCAATTCACTCAGCTCAAGCTGTGAATGCAGCCAAATGTATACGATTTGCTGGCATTTTTATTAGTTATAAACTTCCATCTTCTCCATTTGAGCCAGCGAAACCGCTCTTGTAGCCTGCTGGATGAAAGGCCTTTGCTCCTGAGCGGAGAAGTCCTGAAATTAAATCCCAGATGTTGTGTGCAAGCGAAATGGCTGCAGTGCAAAGTAATGGCTGCGGGTAAATAAAGTTGGTATCAGAAATGTATATTGCAAACATCTGATGAACTGTTTAAAAGAGAGATGGCAGAGATGACAGTGTCGCCACGTCCAGCTCTGGATCAATCATGCTACGGTACACCATTACATGCCTAACATATAGATTATAGGCCAGCCATAAAACCGATGAGCAGCCCTGGGAATCACACTCATTTCAAAACCAACAAAACACCAAGTGCTCATCTACCATATGTGGCGCAGTGACACTCAGTGCCACAGGGTGTACTAGTGAATACCAGTAAGCAAATTTGGGGCTGTTTGCAAAGCAATTTGACTGGGTTCCTCTGGCTGCACAGCAGTAGGTTTGGAGTACAGTATCTCTCTCTAACACAGCCCCATTTCCTAGCCAGCCTGGGCAGTCAGCTGCAGGAAAGTGGGATTAACGGTAAGTGATATGCGTGCATGCAAGGAGTTACTGGAGGTGACAGTGAAGAGGAGATGCCTGCGACCGACGCAACCACTGCTGCGGCAAAAGGGGGAAGCTTCTGATCATACAAGGTGTCCAAGCTGTTACCAGGGGTCTGCAGAAAGCTGTTTGCAGCCCTATAGCCGGTGTCTCCAGAGCATCAGCGTGCAGTACCACCCAGAGGTGCAGCCTCTCCCAGGAGCCTGGAGTTTGGGAAGGCTCCTCGGGCTGCAGGTTTGACTGCCCTGACTGGACTAGATCCAGTGGACCAGCCTAGGGGCTTTTTTTTGTGTGTGTGTTTGTCTAATGTGTATCACAGTAGGAGAACCCAGTAGGAGAGCCTAAAGTCCTTTTTGTGTGTTTATCTAACATGTATCACAGTAGGAGATACTGCTTTATGAAATACTTACTAATTACAACCCAGGGTTTTCCAGAACAGTGGCACTGGCCGACAGACGTTCACGTGATCTCAAATTGCCTTTTACTGTGTTTGTCATCCTCTCATTTGTCCAATAGACCATTGAACTATCGAGCAGCCCTGGCTGACACAGTTTTGCAGTTCTGAGACCTGCAGCAGTACATCCTCACATGGGGACTATGATCCCTTGTCACATTTAGGAAAAAAAAAAGAAGTATTTTTAATCTGAAACAGCTAAATTGGTTGGTGTTGGTGTTAAAACTCCCCTGTCCCCTTCACACTGCATGATGAGAGTAGTATACTCCCTGCCAAATAAGTGGGATTTCAGAGGGATATTTTTCTCCTTGTCCCTCCTGACAGGGCATTATACGTCGGGGCAGGAATTCAAATCCAGTAGCATCCATGCTGACCAGAGACAACTTTGCTGGGTTCATACACCTGTCCCTGCTCCCACAACACTCCCACAACACTCCCACAACACTCCCACAACACTCCCACAACACTCCCACAACACTCCCACAACACTGAGGACGGCCTGAATGGGTTATGATATGGTGAGTCCTCTAACCTAACCCTTTGCCAACAGAAAAGCGTAAGTTCCGGTTACAGGCAAAGAAGCCTGTGAGAGGTGGCTCACAAAGAGGAGTCCACTCATCCCCAGGACTAGAAACAGGGTGCGTGGGATTTCACCTCATGGTGCAGAGAGCCATCAGAGATATTCCCATGGGTTCACAGTCTCCAAAGCGCACACAGTGAGCTCCCAAAGAGCTTGATACTGCAGATCCCATTTTCCTAAATCTCTTACTCTCTGGCTACTCTCTAGTTACTGTGATAAGGTAGATGAAGCTCTGCTTTCTCTCTGTTTGTGTGCACCACTTAGGAAAACCCATACAGACAGTGAAAAGTCATGCAGTTTCACAGTCATACATGACAGTGAAAAGTCATACAGATTATAAAGTGCTTCCTTTGTCTCTCTTACAACTATATGGCCCAAACAGGGCTTACAGCTTGTATTGATTTGACATCTAAGATGGGCTATTTTCAGTTCTTGGTCAGTACCTACTGAGGACTGCTAGAGTAAGGAGTCGGAATAAGTTTCAAAGGTGTGATGTACAAATCACTAAGACCAAAGTATTAATTTTTAAAAAAGATGTATGTTTCTGGAAGTCTGGGCATGGCTGTTCTTCAGTGGTATACCACATTCATTTGACGTTCGCTGGGATATGATATCAAACCTGGCCCCAGCTGAATGAAGTGCTGCGCAAACTGGCCTGGCCTCACAGCCAACATTGCTTTGAGCAGTATCTTGGACTAGAGACTTCATAAGGTCCCTTCCCACCTGAATACTTCGGTTATCCTATGATTCAGACTCTACTAACGCAACTGACTGACTTTTTCTTTACCAACACCCCCTGTGCTGTGATTGGAGGGTCTATATAAACAAGCACGGCTGGAGGTGAAAGTCAGTGCTATGTCATTGCAAAGCCTGGCAAGCCAGTGCTAAAACACATACACAGCATGATAATGACCAGACTATGAATACCTATGGAGCAACTGTAAAATTTCACCGTACCACAGGATCCAGCTGCTGGAACTTGTGTTATAACTAGAACTTACAAGGAGAAAAGGAATCTGATTGAAAAGCACGTATAGGGAAAAACAGACTTTCCCAGACTAGCAACATATTGACAGACTTCTGTTAAGGCATCATATACTAAAGTAAAAGAAAATTCCATGCTAGTCTAAACATAGGAAAAGGATGAGTGCTCCAGCGGATCCACCCCATTGGCTGGTCATAATGTTCTTTGTAACTGGTAAGCCTCTGAGGACATTTTGGGATGGAAACCCAGACTTTCTCTAAGATTTATGATGCATTATTATTTCCAACTTACCAGTGAAACTGAGTCAGAGAAAAAGGATGGAAACTGAATGCTAACTCAGTCCAGGGGTGTTTTATTTGGCTTGGGGTGACCACGGGTCCCACTGCATTTGAGAATTGCTGTGTGCGGAGCAGGAAAATTGGAATCCTGAAATCCCAGTGAAGCAGTATCAAGAGCCAAGAAGTGAAGCACTTCACTGGGTGTTGCTGCATTCTGGTGGAAAGTAAAAAGTCAGTTTGTGGTTCACAAGAAATTGCAGCAAGAATCAAAAATCCCCTGACTCTTAAAACCACCAGTAAACCCCAGTTCCTTCCCTCTCAAGCCCTGGGCATAAGGATAAGGTTTCCTCAGAGGCATGCCAGGTCATTTCTGGGCATGCACTTGCTGTAGATGAGAGGACCAGGATTGTTAGTTTTGTCCCTTCTCCAGTGGGGCTTGTACAAGTTCATTCCATTACTGCACTGATGAAAGTGGTGCAGGCAATGAGGTCATGACTGCAGTTACCTTGGACATTCGAGGGTCTCTGGGGGATTGTAGCCCTTTTCTCTAGGAATGCAGCTGCACGCTTTCAACCTGCATTTATCTTACAAAGCAGCGTGTCTTGAATTGAAGTTTTGCACAACAGGATTCTTCATAATGGACTTGACAAATCTGGGGCAGTGCATAGAAAATCTCCCTGCAAGGGAACAGGTTCAGGTGCACCGACACCGATTTTCACTCTTCAGCAGATGGAAGGCTATTTAGAGGTGGAACACTGAAGATGGTGTTATTGCCAAGACTTGCACCCTGGGATTGAAGGGAATGGGGCTGTCAAGCAGAGAGGTTATGCTGGTAAGAAGCTCCTGGGCCACCCCAACTCCTTGCAGCAGGAGGATTGAAAGATCAGTGACCTTGAGCAGACACTTCTTTTATGGGGGCAGAGGGCTTCATAAAGGATTGTCCCTGTGGAATGTGTTGAGGGAGAGGTTTGAGATGTCTCTGAGGAAAGAATCTAAGATGAAACAAGAAGTGTACAGGCGTCCAAGCAGATGGAAAGTGGTAGCACTGACTGGCCTGACAGACTCGTTTGCATGTGCATGGTGAAGCCTGGAGATGAGCTGCCAGGGATGGCTGCGCGCATTCTCTCCCTGAGGACTTCTGGATGCGATCCTTAGACTGGGATCTCCTCACAAATTCAGTGAAGCGTACACCAGTTGCAGACTGTGTTGCCATGCTCAATAGCTTGTGGGACAGGAGTAGCGTAAAGACAGTCTTGCCACTCTGGACTCCAGAGGGTGGCCTGGTGGGGGTCAGGATCTTCACACCTCCACTGTAATGAAGGAAATGTCCCAGGCTGGAATAGAGCCCCAGGGGGTCATGGAGAATAAAGCTAAGATGGGCATGCTTCAGCTTCTGATGAATGGCAAAAGGACAGGGATGACCAGGCTTTTTCTTTTGTTGCCCTGTCCTGCCAGTAGCTATTGGACTCTGTAAGGCTGCTGAGGTATTGCTAACTCACTGTTAAATCTGCTTGTTAACTCCCCATGGATATAAGAGAGGAGTGAGAGCTCATTTGGGAAAAGGCAGAAAGAGAGGGAGTACAGAAAAGATCTTGGAAGGAAAGCCAAGGACAATCAGATATAGTCATGATGCTTTGGCTGGGATATATATTGAATAATACTTCCGAATTGTCCATAAAGTCGAGATCCTGGCAGAGGATGGATCTGGATGCTAACTCAGCATTTGTGTGCTCTGGTGAGAATACCCCAGGGATTCAGTCCATTTACCTCATTGAAATGATCAACTCAAGTGAATTAACTTAGTTTCCACTTCACCCAACCTGAATCATCCTGCTTTGAAGTTCTCCTTCCTCTTTCATGCTATCTTTGTGCCTTATCTATAAAATCCAGGGTGTCTTAAAGGCAGTGGGAGTAGAAACCATAGAAGGGACACAAAGGCCTTTTATCCAAACCAGATGAACACAGAAAATTAATGCCATTTTTTGACACTGTAACAGCTCTCAGATTAGAGGCATAGAAGAAGGTAACATGGTTGGACTGCTGACTATACCTCTGCTTGCTGCCCTTGACAGGGGACTTTGCTCACCCACACTAAAATACTTGGTGAGCTAAAGGAAGGTGGAAAACCTTGTCCTGATGTTACATAAGCACGTCGTGTAACTTAAGCTGAGGGATCAGTTCAACTCTGTAACTGTGAGCAGGCATAACTGTAGTGAAGTAAAATTGTTATAAGAAGGAGTGAGAAGGGGTTTAGGGACTGACTCTTCTGTCATCTCTCTCAGGGAGAAAATCTCAATGAAAGCCAGCAGTATTAATGAAAGCCAATTGGAACTTGATAGGAATTATTTTGCTATTTTGTCAGCGTTGGTTGGAACACAGGGATTTAGGAAGATTTCCTTTGTAGAAGCACATCTAGGAACGCTGTGCTGTCTCCTCTGAGCTGTGAGATGCACAAGCCTTTGGGAATTTATATTTCTCTCAGGATCTGGTTTGTATTCAGCTTTTTAGATTTTTATGGGAGACCAACAAACCCACTTTACTGGCACCCGTTAACTGGATGAGAACACACCAGCAGAGACACAAATCCTACCTCTGTGCTGTAGGGGATCCAGGAGGATGGAAGGGAAATGCAGGTTGCCAGCTCTAATCACTGCCCCTCTTCTAAAAATCACCCCCACGAGCTAAAGAGAGGAGAGCCAGGATGGGTAAACCAATACCTTTTCACAGTGGGGTAAACTGCCAAGTGCCAAAGAACGTGCTTCAAGAAAGCCCTTTGCAAATCATTGAACAGGTCATATCAAAGAAATGATGGCACAGGAGAAAGTGGGGACCGGCATAGCATGTAGGGAACCCAGAGAAAGGCACGTGCTACAGCTGAGACATTTCCTAGCTGCATGTGCGGCTATTGCACTTGGCTCTGACCAGGGCCATTCATTGCTCTTTCTCAGGAGCACACAAACATTCCCTCCCATTTAAAAGGAAGGAGAAGGAAGAGCTCAGCTGCAGGTGAGAATAGAGAAATCAGAGAGCAAGGGAGGGAGCAGCGAAGGAAAGAGCAGGTATAGCGCACGTCCGATGATGTCCATCTGTTCCTCATTAACCAGATGTCCCCCACCCACCTCCTGAAGTGCCATTGACTGTATATTGTCAGGACAAGAAGGGGATAACAATGCCACCATGGTGCAGACATTCATACAGCAACAGGAGTCCTGCCATGCAGCCATCCCTCCCTCTACTACCCTTCCAGACTGGATGCCAAGTCCCTCTTTTTCCTAATCAGCTTTTAAACAGTTACATCCTCATAAAGCTTCTTGCATTATAATTGCCATGTGTTCCATCCCGCTCTGAAAATGGCAAGTTATTTCAGCCCAGTTTACCAGAATCAGACCTTACTTCCTGTAAGTGCGTCACCACTTCCTGCAGTATTTAAATGAGAGAAAAGTGAATCCTTGATTTAAAAGTTGATTTCTGCTTGCCAGACTTCATCATTTTAAGAGTCAGAGAGTCCTTGGATTCACACCTGTATCCAAAGAACAGCAATAGATTTATGGACAACTCAACCTACTAAAGATTATTCAGAAATGCAAGAAGAGCCATAAATTACTTTGGCTATGTTGTTAGCCAAGCACCATTTATAATAAGAGCCCATCGAGTCATCCTTACTCCAAGGGTGATCTGTGCATTGGTCTGTGTGTGGGCATGTCAGCGTAGGAAAACTCTGTCTCATACCCTCAGCTGTATTCACAGCCCGTTCATGGGAAGCCTTCCCTTACCTCCATGTCCCCGATGAAACCAAAACACTCTGCCCTTTACCCTCATACTGCAGCACGGCTCATAAATCATAGTGTGAAAATGGAGCATCTGCTGAGCTGCAGCCACAGACAACATGATGCTTCCACCTATTTCCCTTTACAAAAACATGCAGGTTATGCTGTGCACTAGGTCCCTGACTCAGGTAACAACGAGAAGGTAACCTACGTCCTCATCTTGTCTTTTTGCTCAGAGCTCCTGTGCAGGGAACTTGAATGGGTGGAGGAGATTCAGGTGAGCAGGTGTCTTCCAGAACCAGCAGCTCTGAACACTTGCCAGATGAGCAGCTGAAGGCCCCGGTCACTTGTTGAGATGAATATCTCTACCTGTTTCAAAGTCATTGTACGTATTGAGCCTGAAATGTTACTGGAATAACACTAGGTTTAAATGCCTCTTCCCTGAGTGCCAGCTCTTGAACAGCTGGTCCTGAGCCTCGTGTTGATGTGGGACCTCTGCATGAGTTGTGCGTTCTCCTTGATGTCATGGTGTTATTACATTGCTGCAACTATGTGAGTAGCTTCAGTGTGGATGCCTGCTCACTATTAGGCAGAAGCGTCCTTCGTACATTATTGGCACTAGTTGGTCCTTTAACCCTGGTGGGCGATGACTGAGACTGAACACAGAAGTGGTGGGATTGCGGAGCCCTATGCACATTTAAAAAAACAACAACTGAACAAAGCCAGGTAAGGATGGAAAGGATTAAAGAAATACTTGGGCGAGGAACAAAGCAGGAAACTTCATCAAGAGACGGGAGAGAATGGATGGCAGAAAGGCGAGTGAATGTTTTTTGAAAGAAAAAAGCCTAATTTATTGAAGGAAATAACCATGCTCAGAAAATACAAATTATGAGCTGGCAATCTGAAGGCAGGAGATCCCCCACTGAGTCAAAGGGGGAAGGAGCAGTGGGTGGGGACATTGTGTTTGTTGTTCTGTCATGATCTGTATTTTCTAAAGAGATGCTGAGTTCAGCCATTATGTGCAAAGTTCATCATTATCACACATGTATTACATCTAGCAGTGCCTGATGAATTAAAGTGTAAGCCAGAAGGCTCATGCCTCATGATAGGTTTCTGTGAAAGGCTACACTTGATCTACCTGGGGAAGCTGTGCAAGCCTGCAGGAAGAGGCAACTGCAGTAGGAGGTCAAGCTCTCACGAAGGGATGGTCAATAGAGGCTCTATGCCCCTCAAACATCCCTGGAGATGCCCAGTCAGGTGTAGCGCTTTTGTCTCTCTGTACGCTCCAGAGGCTAAAAGCACGTTGGAAACTCAGCAGCTGGATTCTGCGGCAGCAATCTGATGAGTGTCCAACAAAGGGCTCCCAGCCAGGTTTGTGACAACCTGATCAATCAAATTTAGAAAAACCCTTTTTAGCTCCACAGCTGACGTTGGAAAAGATCTGGGAACGTGTTTGGGAATTGAAGGCACCTGCTGAACATGAATGAGAAAGAAAAAAAACCACAGACAAGCAGGTGGAGAAAGAAATGAATGGATGATGATTCCTTGTGATGGTGTGTGGAAGAAAGCAAGCAATGTGAGGTGCCAAACTGTATTTGCCTGCGTCACGTAGCACACTTGAAGCTGTGCTGCAGTGGCAAGTTAATGTGGATACATTTCCATGTCTTGCTTTTGCAGCAGAAAAACACACCTGAAAATGTCTCCAGGTGAGTCACAACTGACATGGAAAGCCTGAGGAGAAAGCTGGAATCCAGCAAGATGTGGAAAGGCATACCCATAGTGACTGTTGTTGCTATTAAAAACCATCTGTTGCAGATGTACATAGGAACTCAGTATTGGATCCTTCTTACATCACAAAGGTTAAATGAGATAATCTGTGTCTTAGCCTCACACACATCATGACTGAACATAAGAATCATCAGTTTATGCTCATTTGTAGTAGCTATGGATTTGACCCAGTATGTCAACTTCAGGCCTTACTTCCCTGACACTGCCCAAGACTTCAACAGCACGGATTTTCTTTTTCATTTTTCCTTTGGTGTTTTCTTCTTCTCACTCAAAGCATTGTAGGGTTGGTTTGTTTTTTAATAAAATCTTTTTTCGGTAGCAAGTAAGTCTGCAATTGTAGCAAGAACAATACCCCTGTGTTCTCTCTTTCCCCTTTGGTTCTAACAACCCCTGAGTATCAAACGGGTTTTGCTTTGGAGAGAAAAAAGATAATAATGAATGACTTAAAATAGCTCTGCTGAGGAAAATATGAGTTTGATTTCAATTGCAGAGGGAATAACTTCTTTCCTGGCTGGCTCACTGACTCCAATAGAAGACCAGCAAGATCTGATGCGGCTCCTGCAGAGACCTCCCCTGTTCAAAGAATCTGAGAGCTTGTAAGAAGTACCGTAGAGCTTGAATCCGCTCTAATATGTTACTGATTGCAACCCGTGACATTTCTGTGGTGCTTTAGAGATCACCTGTGTACTTCACACTTGGAAAACAGGCAATGCCTTTCTGTGGTGTGATAGGCAGTAGGGCCAGGTAAACAGCACTCTGGAAGGATGGCGGAGTGATCTGGATATGGACTTAAGACTTGGCGAAAGTGAGTTCAGCTCTGCTGCAGTCTTTTTGTGTACTTGGCTAACCCCCTAACCTTCCTGTGTCTGAAATTTTCCACATATAGAACGGGCACGGGAGCATTTTCTTGTGCTCCAGGGACACTGGGTGATGAAATGCATCAAGGAGTGAAAAACCGTGCATTAGCAGAATGACTTCTCTTGCTGTGAGCAGAGGGCAGCAATGGCATGCATAGGAAGCACAAGTTGCAACCTCACCAGCAGGACTGTTTTTGATGATGAGAAATAGGACATTTCCTTCAGTAAATCATCTGTTAGTCTTTGTTTACCTGACCAGCTATGGCACTAGTGGGTTGGGAATGTCATCCTGATTGGTACCAGTAAAACTTTCATACCACAATCTGCCACTCTCTATTCTGGAGGTGCCATGTGTGTCATGGAAAATAAATTTATTTTGAGAGCTTTAAAAATGTTATTGAGACTATTCTTATGTTCCTTCTCAGTGAAAGCAAGCATCAGTTACTACTCAACTAACGACACAGGCCTCACAGGAGGCCATAACGATCTTTAAAAAGATCCTAGAATGGTCTTCCTACGCATAAAAATGTCAACATTTTAAACCAATGCCATTCAAAGTGACTTCCCTAGGGAAGCTGTAGATTTCCAGCTTTCTCAGTGGTATCTGAAGCAGCATGGATGGTGTGGGGGTTAAAGGTGGCTTTGTGCTGCGTCTGTATTTTTCTGACCATCAGACCGGAAAAGATTGGCTTAGTCTCTGATGCAAGTTAGAGTCACTTAAGGGCTGTATTAACATATACCTGACCAAATCATAACTCAAAACAAGGTACCACAAAAGCAGCGGACTCCTGGAACATGATGTCTTGTTACTTGTAGTATTCATCCTTTGGCCACATCCCCTAATTGAGAGGAGGCTTATGTATTTCTTGGCTAGATGGGTGTTTCCCTATGACAGGGAACTTAAACCAGCAATGTGCAGCAATGTTAGCAGAAGGTTGGGTCTCTTTATGACTCTATGGAGTCGGGCAGCAATATAATTAACTGAAATAGCATGAAGTTTTCTGTTCTGAAAAAAAAAAGTCATCGTTTTGGGCCTTGGGCAGGTGCTGTTTTGGAGGGGACAAATCACGAAAGTCGCAGTGTCTGTCTAAATGTGAAGTGAGAAATGTCTGTCTAAATGAGAAATAGATGAGACAAATGCACATTTTCCAGGGAAGAGGTACTTCAGCCATGAGAAGAGGCCATAATCTGGTGCACTAGAAGGCTATGGAGGAATCCCTTCTCATCATTCCCCTGATGTACTCCAACAGGGCTCCTGGTGAGTTCAAGAGATGCTACCTGAGGAACCCAGCATGACCCCATCACCCAGCAAAAACCTGTATGACACAGAAGTACCTGATGTAACCAGTGCAAAATCACTAGGATAACCTAGCGTGACCCACAAGATTGACCCTGTGACAACATTTGATTTATTACAGATGACATGGATTTAATCACTCGCTGGAGAATGCCAAATGACGCAGCACAGTGTTGCTCACTGTGGCTCTACTGAACTGGCACGCTCTGATTGGCTTTGGGAACACACCCATCGGGTGATTCATCCAATTAAAGAGCGGCCAATCCTCCCAATGCTAATGAAATACATCTCTATTTTACTTGTAGCACTTTCTAGCAACCCATTTAGGCTTTTCTGCTGCCATCACCCTAAGGTATGAGCACATCGTAATTGATGGACAGCTGGTTTGCAGTTGAGGTTAAAAGGAAAACCTTGTTCCTAATAGGATAAAGTTGGGTAATTTGCAAGTTTATAATCAGAATACAAATGTTCAGTTGGTTAATTAATTACTGTAGTGGTTTAGCACAGGTTGGATGATGTCCCCCACCCAATAACGTTAACATGGAACTGTTAAGGACTGTGTGCACTAAGCAAACCACTGTTAAAACACTGTTGTAAAGTGCGTAGACTATAGCTCAAATATGGTTTGAGATTTCCTGCAGACCATGAGAAAGATACTGTGGTTCTCCACTGCAAGGAAAAGTAGATAGCTTCAAGATGCATAGCAAACTTCCCACTAAGATTACTAATGTATTAACGTATGTCAGCCGGAGCATAGATATCGTGCTCAGTCCTCAAATGCATTCCAGTTGTTTCACTCCATTTAATAGCACAAAATGGCAAAGAATTTTGCTTAAATTCCATCTGAAGACATTATGTATGTCAGGGAAATCCTGGATGACATAAGTTTAGGGACATGTGAATATGATCGTAGTTTAAGACTCTCTTCTCCTCCTGTGTCATTCTAGACCGAGTACAATCCAGACATGCTGGAAGATCTAGTCCACATGTGAAGGTCTGTGGGAACTAAACTGGTTCCATAGTATTGTCTCAGCCCTCATAACAGATCTAATTTGTCCTGTTAGAGACTCAGTTTCCCTTACTCCTTTTGCATGTCCCTTGGTCTAACATCCATGAGGTCCCAGCACACTTCCTTCCCTACATGAAAATTAAATCTCCCTTCAGCTGTAGGGTCTACCTGATTCCCCACTCATTTTGCTGCTGTACAAATAAAAAACAGATTCTCCCTCATTTGCTTTCATCATCCTCTTAATCGAATGCCCTGGTGTTATTCTCATAACAGCATGTAGAGATGCGAACTGATCTGCCTCCCATCTAGCCATCTTCTCTCACTTATCCGACTCAGTTCCCAAGCTCTGATTTTGTACAACTACGAACATTTATTCTTGAAAATTGATCACCGGCCTAGAGGCTAAATGTTTGTTATCCTGAAAAAAAAAAAAAAAAGAAAAGAAAAGAAAAAAAAAAAACATTACAATTACTCTTATGTTAGGTCCTGAAAAGGGCAGGAAGTCCTACTACATTAGCAGTGAAGGGAACAAGGGTGGCTCAAGAGGGTCTTGGCAGGTTCATAAAGTCACAACATTTCAAAGAAAAGTCCACATTTGATCACCTATCAACAATTTATCAATAGCCCAGTGATGAAAAACAAAGCTCTTTCACTTGATTAAACACATTCAGTGCCGTTTGCTCTACATTCCAAATGGCTGAACTGATGTTCCAATGCAGCCTATTTTTAGTATTTCTGATTAGTTCATTATTTGGGAAAAGCTACTGACTGTGTATCTGTTGCAGAGATCTAATTCTTCACGTGGGTCCCAAAGAAGAGTGGGGCTTCTTAGAGGGCTTAAGAATTTGTTTGGATGTGCGTTCAACTTCTGTCCCTGCTGTGGTGCAGCTCATTGAAGTGATGACCATGGAGCTTTCCTCTCCTTGAGTCCTTTCCTTTGTTTTTATTATGGGGAAGAAGCCACGTAACATATTACAGCTTTTTCCAAGAAAACTAAAATCAAGAATGACAGAAAACTAGCAGTCTCAGTGAGAATTAAACATGATACTCAAAATAAGTGATCTCTTGGGTGTCTGAGTAAATTACCACCTCCAGATCAGATTTTATTTATTTTCAGAACAAACTACTTCTTTTCTGGTAAATCCTGCAGTTTTGTCATGAATCCAATGAATTTTCACTGGCAAGTGACAACCCTAGAGACAGAAGTGGCCGGGTATCCCCAGGGCAGATACCACATGGGCAAAAGCATTCCAGCATTGCCTCTTCAGCAAGCTTCAGCCCTCATGTGAAAGGACAGGATCTGCAGGTCACATGGAGATTAGTCTTGGTGTCCTTCAGCCCTGCCTGCTAAAACTGCAAGGGAGAAATCCAGCTGTGATGACATCTTCTGGCTCCAGATTTCTCAAGCACTGAGAGACATGTATGGGGCCAATCTTCCTCTCAGAACCTGAAATAACACAGTACCCCACCCATAAAAACAGAATGAGATGCAATCACTCATGCCTTTCAGACCCCCTGCGGTTACGAAGTATGGGGAAAAAGCTCCTCCAACCTCATAGGCATGCCAGTATGGGGATATGGGAGCTAGATTTGGATTGAGAGCTGAGAGAGGCTTTTACTATAAGTCTCCATGGCACAATGTAATGTGACCTTGCATGGGTCTTGGAAATGACACACCTGAGTAAGCCCTGCACCCTGACAGCTCTCAGACACACTGCTAATTTGCCTGTGCAGAGCACCGTGCTTGAGTAGCCATTAGGGCTTGAAATACCTAAGCTAGCTTGCTTAGAGTTATTTGGGTGTCTCCTTCTGGCACTGCCTGGCGCTGGGCAGACATGCCCCGTTCTGCATTCTGCTCTGCCTGGAGAAGATGAAGTCAGTTCTAGGTGTAATACCCTCTTACTGATGTCAAAAGCAACAATGCAGAAACAAGTTCTACATGTTTGCTGTCTCCTGCTTTGCTGCCTTTCATATGTCATTTGCCATCTTAGAATGTCACTTCTTTGATGTAGGGACAACAGCTTTTGTGTATGCACACTGTCTAGCACAAAGGTGTTTCCACCCTACGTGAAGCATTTTGGTGCAGCTGCAACGGCAGTAAAAGGTGAAATACTCAGAAACCCTCTGCTGAAGAGCAGCAGCCAGAGACAGATGTTAAGCTTTGGTTCCTCTGCTTTACCAAAGATAATCTGGCCAAACCATGGATCCTCTGCCATGAAACTGTAACACAGGCCTCCAGAAGAAGGACAAATTCATTTGCTTACAGCTGTGAGACCAGCAGAGAGCCTCAGTGTAGGAGGTGGCCATGCCTGCCTTAAGTTGTTTATATAGATAAAATTTTTGGCATCACCATTGGGACAAAAATTTTATACTTCAGCTCCTTTGATTCTTCCTCTCCCCAGCTTTCCTTTGTCAGACCTTACTGCACAGAGCTGCAACCAAAATGCTACGACTTTCCAAATTGCTGCAGGTCCGTGGTTGGTTGGTTTGTGTAATTGATCCTATCCTGTCTATGTGTGTCTAAACCCGTCTTTCTCCCATGGGCTGTGTCAGAGGGGGAAAGGGAGAAAAGGCCTTTAGGGGTGGCAGATGCTGGCATCAGACAGGAGAAAACTGTCCCGTTCCACAGGGCAGACAAGATGGATGAGGAGGTCTGTTTCTCCATCCATCAGCTCCAGCTGATATTCCTGCTTCTCTCAGCAATTCAAGTCTCTCCTACCTCTGAGTCTCAGGGCTTCTCCTGACTCACCCTCCTCTTTCAGACCATATTTCTCAATTATCTCCTTCCAGCACTCACACTACATCCCTATTGCCACCTCCCCATAGCATGTTGTGGCCAAGTCCTGGGTCCCCTCTTGCCTAGTGTTTCCTTCTGGCCAGCTGTGCTTTTCAGCTGCCACAGACCCTTCCAGCCCCAACTGTTCTTCTGTTTCCAACATGCAGAGGTGTTTTCCTCCACAGCCAAGTCAGTCTAGTCCAATAAACAACCCATCCCTTCAGTTTCTTCAGAAGAGTATGAATCCTCCCTGGTCCTGGTGACTTTACATCCTCACCGTGCTCTTTCTCGCAGTCTTGCTTTGCTCAATGCTTTCCCCCTCGCTGTTCCTGTAAATGTGGGCCAAGCTGTAATGATGCAGCAAGCAGAAAAACACCTTTCTCCTGTGATCTTAGACAGCCCCTGGAATTAATTCCTGGAAAGCTGTTCTTGACCTTTATGAGTTATACTTCCCTGTGAACACACGGACAAAGTGATGACTGAAGAGGGGAAGAGTGGAGCGATGACTGGGGAAGAGTGGTGCAATGATTAGGTAGTCATCTGAAACTCAGCAAAATTATCAGTCCCATGCTTTTCCTGTGTGCCGTGCTGCTGTTTGCATTGCAGTACCCTCAGCAGGGGAAACATATTCGTTTCTCTGTTGCTCCCTTTCCCAACAGCAAAACAGCTGCACTGCTCTGCTCTTGGCAGTTGTTTCCTCTGAGACTATTCAGTACGGTTACGATGGAGATGTCTCAGCTAGACGACACTGTGCAACGTTCAGGTCCAATTAATTTTCAACACCAAGCCTGTTCACAAGCTGCTCTGTTACACCAAACCCTTACACAACATGACATACCCTGTCCCCCTCCCTGGTTTCCTCCCAAACCTCCTGTTGAACTTTTCTGTGATTTTTCTCTTCCTTGAAAAAATACATGGCTCCTACTTTTGGAGACATAAAAGGGGCAAGAGAGATTTAAACAATTCCATAACTGGAAGACTTGGAGGTCTAGCCTGCTGTGCAATCCCTCCCAGCCTGGAAGATGCGATGGAACGTAGCCCTGGTTATTACTTGAGGGAGCAGCTACGTGTCTCCACTTCTCTTGGTTTACAGGTCACCTTACAATTTCTCTTTCTGCTGCATACACTGAGATGATAGGGCACAAGGTAGACAAAATATTTGGGGAATATCTGAGACACAGACTTCTACACCAAACTGTAGCACCTTCCATCCATCACCCCCCAAGTCCCAAAAGCATGCACTGCAGTGGTGCTCTGAAGCAAGTTAGAGGAGAAGGAAGCCTGGAGATAGTTGTTCCTGGACCTTTCCTCTCCCCAAGTTGCATTTCCACAGTGCATTGGGGATCTCTGTCTTTCACTCAGTTGTTTCCTCTGGATGCAAGCCCCTCTTGCTGTCCCCAAAATACTCTAAACCAGCTCTTCACCCTGCCTACAATGTTCCTACTGTCTGTGGCCAAGTATGAACTCCCAGACACAGGGAAATCATCCATCCTGTGGTCATGTCATTCAGTAAAACTTCCTAGTTGCTTCAACCTTGTCCCCATACTTTATTTCACCTCTCAAGCATCGTTCCTCAGCCTCTGAATACTTGATTTCTCTCTCACCCCCTGCCTTCACGCCGGATGACATTCTTTTCTGCTCAAGTCCTTTCAGGCGCTACTGATCTTGAAGCTCCCCAATTACAACCGCTTTTCTTGTGATGGTGACACCTTAAGAGACAACAGCAGCTGCCTATAAAGGGCCTCTGCCATCTGTTTCCTCTGCCACTTCTTTGAGACAGCTCTAGCTATATACAGAAGAATATTTATCACAGTTCATTCACTCTCTCACTCAAAAATGAGCAAAAGAAAAATGTCTTCTTTCATGATTCTGCCACTGCCCTTCAAAAACCCGTGACCCTCAGCCTAAGGAAAAGGGCAATGCTTGAATCTAAAAGGAAGCAGCAGAAATTCTTGATGATTGATCCCTTGAGACCCTGTACTCTGAAAGCAGTTCTGGGGGGCATCTACATTCGGAAATGATTCCTCATGGCTGTCTGAAAGGCAAAAGTCAGAGCCAGGCCACTTCATCTCAACCACCAAGCTTTCATACCGACCGTATCTGAAAGAAGATACGCATGTGCATGTGTGCACACACAAACGTGAACACACTTAGTCATCAATCTTTTTCCACTACCTCTCCATAGAGGCTGAAATGGATGGGATCAAGGCCAGTAGTTCCTACCCAGGAGGACTATGGGCTAGAAACATGCAGGGAAGAGGAGAAATGTCATCAGGAGTGAGGGTTGGGGGAGAAAATGGCAGACAGAGATGATGTGGAGAAAAAGGTAAGAAAAGAATAAATAGTGAATTCTGAAGGGGACTGATGGAGAGAATGAAGAAAAATTGAAACCAAGAATGAAAAAAAATAAAATTGAAACTGAGAAATAAAAGTATTAGGCGGAAGGAGGAAATAAAGCTCCGGTAACAGGTTCTCAGAAATTTACTGTTTACAACGGACAGGTCACAGGAAGGTTACAGGAGTCAGCAAATAGGGTTTGGTCAAAAGGGGTTTGGTCGACAGTCCTTGGTCTATGGCACTGAATGAACATGACCATAAACTTGGGAAATATTCAGTGTTCAAGCGTGATCCATCACACTGCGGCTACACTGGTGGTATAAACAAGACCTGAAGAAAGAGAGAAGTTCTCTGAGCAATAGCAAATTTAAGAATGAAATGTAGTTATGAAGCAGTGGGAGGAGAAAAATAAAACAGACACTAAAAAAAAATCATGTTCAGAAGGAGAATGAAAACTGAGAAATAGGAAGAGAAAAATCAGAAAGGGATAGAAAATCCAGGGGACGGAGGTGGATAGTGTTATTCTTTATTTGACAGAATGTATGCTTTATACAACAAGCTAAATCAGAAATTTATAGTTGTTTGCTTCTAGCAAAAACACACATCAGAAAAAATGCCTACCCATGGATAGGATGGCATTGCATTCTCAAGTTTTTGTATACCATCCTCATTTTCTGTTTTTCACAGCTAGCAGGTAGGAGTATATGCTCTGGGGGAATAGGCGGTGGAGGATAAAGTCCATATGCTTCTCTGGGGAGTTACAGATTTGATAGGAAGCGAGTATAAAAACCTCAGCAGTCTGTGCCACAGAAACAGAAGTGGATTTCACCTATCCTGCAGGGCTTGTTATGAAAACTCTGATTGTATAGTTTGGAATTTTATGGGAGAGCTTTTCTGTAACACAAAGAGGATAAATGGGGCTGGGAGACAGAAAGCTGTCAGTAAATAAAAGAGATTCAATGAAAGACAGAAATGCAGAAAGAAGAAAAAGACAAAGGTGAATGCCAGGAGGTTCATGGCCACCTCTGACATTTTACACGCTCACTGATCCAAGGTGAGAAGTCTTTAAGAGGTTTTTTGCCCCACAGGGAGGGAAGCCGGGTTGAATTTTTCTAATGAGGTGGAAAGACAATGAAAATGGAAATAGTCAAAAAAGGAATTGCTGGACTGGGTTAACAGCTGGCCTAAATAAGTGCAGAACCTCATTATCTTTGGGGATGTCGCACCCACTCACACTGGCAGTGAATTTAGCCCCTGCTTTGTTGGGTATGACACTGCCAAAGTGGGGACATGCAGTGACCTTGGGGGCACGGCTGTTTAAAGCATGTGCAGCCCTTCCTCATCCTCATTCTTCCCTTGCCTACACGGACAGGGTAAGCAGAGTGGCTCCATCCGAATCAGCGAGGTTGCACCAGTGCCAAACGAGGGGAGAATTGGGCCTTCGTGTCTTGTGCATAGAAACACTACAGTATTGTACGTCATCAGATGCCAGTTCAGTAATCATTTCCACAGATACAAGAGAAAAGAGACAACCTCGTTTCTAATTTAGTCATGATAGCATCAAAGAGACCCAAAGCCTATTGCTTTCTGGGAAGCAGGGACTTCAACAATAATAATTCTTCGCACATATATAGCACCTTCATTGCTAACTACTTGCTTTATACCCTGGGGTGTGAAGAGAAAGGACTCCACTTAATTCCGTATGCTCTTAATTGCTCTCTATCCCAGATCCTTCCTAGAAAAATATGATAGAAACACCTAAACTTGCTGTTAATTTGTCAAATTAGGGCAGTCATTGACACCAGCAGAAACGCAGGCCTAGTTTGCATCTTGTATTGCAACTGCACAGCATGGTATCTAGAAACAAAAGAAATGCCAGACTAAGTAAATCTGAGCTCCGTTTAATCCGTGACAAATGTTTCAGGGAAGAGGCAAGAAGCACATGGCAGTCAGATAGGGGATAGACTGCCCTTGTGAAATGTTATCCTAGTTTTTATGGCGACTGGCTTAATTGCTGAATTATGAAACACCCAAAATGCTGTTCACATCCATTAGGAGGACGCTTAATTTTTGTGAACTCTGTCGTAAATGCCCACTTGCTTGCTAAATGTTGTTAAAATCTTGGCGACGGGAGCTCGGGTGGCAATGAGCTCCACAGCCCTGATACGCATCAAATGAGAAAGCTTTAACTGGGTCTCCGGTGACTCACGTCAGGTCCTCTTGTCTGTGTGTTACAAAATGGGGAAATCAAGAGCTACTGATCCATCTTCTCTAGCCCATTCATTATTCAATACAATCCAATCACTTCCCCTCTCATTCACCTCCTTTTCCAGGCAAACACATCTAGTCTTGCAGGCTGCCTTGGCATACACGGTCTTTCCTACTCCTCCTTGTCCCTGTCCTCCTTTTACAAACCTTTTTCTGACTTTGCAGCCTCTTGCCTTGGATGGCCCTTGCTCTTGCACTCTCTGCTATCCCTCTTGCTTTACTCCTTATGCCTGGGGACTTGGTGGTGGTGGGTTTTCTGTCTACGGCCACGTGCTGCAGCAGGCCACTGACAGCAATATCCCTGTTTCTAGTGTCCAGTGAGCCGCTGTGGTTCCTGTAGAGCCCTGCACAGTACGCAATCCCGCTTTTCCCATCAGCCAGAGGTACCCTCTGGCCTGATTCACTGAGGTTCATTCAGCCGGTCATTGAGACCCACTGGGCCTGGAGACCCCAGCCCCATTCACCTCACACCCTTCGGCGTTCCTGAGAATCTCAGAAAATCATCCCCCTGTAAACAGCTTGAAAAGGACGACTGCTTGCTGAGACGCTTCTTCCTGACAACTGGAGATCCTTCACTGTAGTGCACAACAACTGCCCCAGGGTTATGGCTACAGAGACCCTTATTTTCCATTTGGATCCTGGCCTGATCCATGTCTGAGGGTTGCCAGGGAGGGTATTTAGGGCTGCCGTGAGCTCCTTCCAGCCCAGTTGCTGGCTGCATGCAGATGAGCCAGCTCGTCAGCTGAGCTGCCAGTGAGCCCTCCAGCCACGAGAGGTTGCAGGCAGCAAAGTGGAGGGATGTTGGCTTGACCACAGGCAACAAGCAATGAGGGGAGCAGAAGGAGGGGCTTGGGTCTCACCCCCCTCACAGGTAGCCTGGGGGCAAGAGGAGACAGTGACAGCAACTGGTGTCATACATTGCTTCGAGGAGGGGGCACGCTGGCCAGAGAAATGTTAAGGGAGAGGGATGGAGAGGAGTTGGAAAAGAGTTGCTTTGGAGCATAAAGGCAGCACAGCTCCAAAAGGATGGCGTCCTTCAGCTGGGAGGAATGACTGTGTGTGAGATGGGAGAAAGCCAGGGGGAAACTATGGCAGAGAGAAGAGTAAAGAGGACAGAGAGATGAGATGGCAGGAGCAAAGGGGACAGAGGAGAGCAGGGACAAGATAATGTAACAGAGGAATGAGCAAGGGGGATGGGTCTCAGAGAACCTGAAGAGAAACAGGGAGAAATAATGAAGGAGAAGCTGCTTTTGAGAGAAAGCACAGAAGAGACGTGAAGATGAAAGAGAAAAATAAAGAGGAGAAACAGGGGAGGGAAACGAGCACAAATTAAAATGGAGATGGATAGAATGAGTCAAAGATGGAGGCTGAGGAAAAAGCTGGGGTCATACAGGCAAGGGAAAAATAACTTTTAGGGGTATCGTATTCACAATACGTTCTGCGTATGCCTGACCTGTTCTGTGCTCTGTGTTTCCCCCGCCGGGAAGCTGTCACCCTGGGATGGGGACTGCAAGGGAAGGAGATGGAGCAAGAGCCCCGCTGTTAACCCACTGCCCCGGCTGCAGCCCCCTTCCCTCCCCGAGAGCCCCCTGCAAGGAGGAAGGTTTCATGCCCGTGAAAGGCAGCAGCACATCCCCTGACAACCAGTGCAATACGGAAGGAAGAAGCAGCGCAGAATGGAGCAGCGAGGGCTCCCCCTGGGATAAACTGGGTATGCTTGGTTGGGAATCTGCTCTTAAAACAGGGGCAGGGGGCAGAGCCATCTGAGAGCCTGAAATGTTCCCTGCTCCCCCCGGCAACCTCCTCACTACTGCTTTTAAATTAAATAAATATGGAGATTCTGCTGTCGAGTATCAGCGGTCCTCCTCCCCCAAAACTCTTGCTTAGATCGTACCAAACTGCAGCAAAACAAGACAGGGGCTTAGAGGGCTGCATGGGGAAAGGGATGGGTTAAAAGGGAAACACTGGATAGGAATAGCTCCTGGTCTCCCTGGCAAAAAGGCATTTGTTCTATCTCTGTGTAATTTCTTTATACATTACTGCTGCCACACTGCATCTCCATGTCCCTCCCACTGCATTTTGCTCTCACTCTCTTCAGCAAGGCAATTTCTGGTGCATTTCAGGACAATATTAACCCATTCCTCTTTCTCTGTCAGTAGGAAGATTCATAATTTAAAAGCAATTTAAAAGTCAGTTCTAGCAACTCACTGGTGAGGAACAGCATTTGCTTGTTAAATCTTACAAAGGAACTGAGCTTGCAAGTCTCAACCCCTCATACCCCTACGTTCCTGGTGACTTCACTGTGATTTTAAGCTGAGAGGATAGCCAAACCCACCCAAGTCTGACATCCCGAGTAATTGTCCCTCACCGTCTGCCACCCCACTTTTCAAAATCCTCTGTCTTACTCTTCATCCAAGGCCTGTCCAGCTCTGCCTCTTCCTTCTCCCCAGCAGATGTAATGCCAGCAGCAATCAACTATGTGCCGGGCCATCGTCTCCTGCTGTATCTCCAGGCTGTGCTAGGCTGCTCCTGGTCCTGAACCACGAAGACATGGAGACCCTGACCTAATCTACTGCTGTTTTCACTGCGTGTTCAGAAAAACTCCTGGATTAAGATTGCAAGAGTCAGGGGAAAGGACCCCTGTAGATTTGCGGATCCTTGCAAGTAAGACGGCAGGCAATTCCACAGCGCAAAACTGGGGACACGGACAGAAATTAAGGGTAAAAGAAAGGAAATTGGGAAAGGTAAGAGGGAAGATAAGGAAAAAAAACAGTCATAAGATGAGCGTGAAAGGAAAGAGGTGGCCAGGAGCAAACAGTAGTGGGAGAAGGCATTGCGATGAAGCGACGCAGCGCCAGAACTGTCTGGCAGAAGCTTGTCCACTGCCTGTGCCCTGCCTCACTTTGCTGTCAGCTCTTCATTTTTGCAAACACTGAAACTGCACTTAACTCTCATGCGCTCTTCAGATATAACAAGCTGGAAAGGGAACAGATCAGCTCATTAATTTTCCTTGGGAAGGGTCTCTAGGCAGGAATTATTTTCTGCACCAACATCCATTCAATTACTTCCCTTCACACCAGTCAGATCTACAGGGATGTCTAACCCCATGCGCATCACTCATGCCTGCCTGCCCTGGACTCTTCTCTCCCTCCTTCTTGGTATAAAAGCCTCCCAGACCTATCCCTTTCCTAATAATAATGACAACATGACAAAACCAATAACCCGCAGATATAAAATACATTTCATTTGCTTGCTTCATAAGACCCTGATAAGGCATCCTCGCTCACTTTTTGAGATCCTGTAGGATATCTACGGGAGCTAATGAAAGAATTAGGCAAGGCATCACTCATAATAAAAAGTGGTTTTAAAGCATTCTCTGCCAAGAAGGAATTAGGCTGGAAGATCCGCAGCCATTTCGAAGTTGTAAGAGGTGCACTATCCATGTGTGGCATGAGCTTGCAGATCTCAGTTTCTTGCTGTACGTGTGTGTTTTGTGCCTACGCAGTTAAGGGGCTGAGAAAGGCCATTTTTCTTGAAGGGCAAAGATTTTTGAATGGTCCAGGGACACACTTGGGCAATCACAAAGTCTGAGAAAGAATTATCTCAAGGCAGATTAAGAAATAAAAAATTAGAAGTGCTATTTGCACTAATGTCAACCAACACCACCTTTCTGCTTTAGTCCCGCCACGGAGCAGGGGCTCACTATAGGACACAGAAAGCAGGGAAAGAAATCCCGATAGAAGAGGAACATCCCAAATGACACTCCTCTTTGGAGCAATACAAAGATCTGAAAAAATGATGACTGAAAGTCCACTGTGGGGAACAGAATGATGGAAGAGAGGGGAACCCCAAAACTGACAAAATTCTACAAGAGGAACCTGCAATTCTGACCACAGCATATCTGTGTGTGCAGCTCGAGCCTGAGCCCCCACATCCATTTTTGCTACTGGACATCTTGCCCAAGAAGAGAAAAGATAATTTTGCACAATATTTTGAACACAAGGAGCCCACCATCTCTGACAGCCTACAGTGTTGACTAATGCCAGCATTTCCCCACATCCTCAGAAATTAAGGCAACACCGTCAGAGGCTTCCTATCAGTGGCAAGTGGCAGTTTGGGCTCCTTTGATCATTTTCTTGTTAGAAAGCCTCCTGCCCTCCTCTTCACCACCTCCCCTCACCCTATAGGCTTGTCCTGACACCAACCCCAGGCAGCAGAAGCAAGTCTGTCCTACACCCTTTGTGGGTGCCTTTGCCACACCGTGGGCAGGGTGTGAGCAGACTCCAAGGCTTTTGCCCTTTTTACAGCCTCCTGGGACCAAGCCCTTCCCTCCACAAATGTGGCCACCCTCTGCATCATGGGGGCGAGGAGCCTTTGCTGTGCTCTTCTCCCTCCTGCTCACCAGTAGGCAGCTTTCACCAGGGAAAGCAAGTCAACAAGGGACACCTTTCTGATTCCTTCTGCTGAGAAAGGCGATAACCCCCTCTAATGCAATCAGACATGACGCTAAGAGGCTTGCCATCTGGGGGCTGTTGGGGATATTTGGCTGTGCTGCCCTAGGAGCAATAGAGTGCTAGCCACCAGCCCATGCAGGCTGTGGGGAAACGGGAAGCCAAGCGGAGGCATCCCGGCAGCAGCGGTGCCAGCCCTGTGCCGTGCTGCCCCCTGAGACAAACCCGTGCCCAGTCCCTGCTCGGCATGTGGCCATAGGGCTGGTTTTGCCTCTTGCTGAGATGTTTCTGCTGTCGAGCCTTTATCCAAGTTCTGGTGCAACCTGTGCCCTCAGGCTAGGGACTCAGAGCTGGGCTCAGCTCCTGTGTGGCGCATTGCACCCTCCTGACCTGGTTGCCACTTCTGCCCATCGTCCAGGGGCTGGGGGAAGGTGCCAGCCCAACCCTCAGACAGCTGGGGTGAGCGAGAGCACCCTGCCAGGGCCATGCAGCTTGCCTTCAGCCTGCATTTCGCACCCCTCGTGCTGGGCTGCAGTTGAAGCCCAATGGAGAGCATCAGCAGGGAGGGCAGGAGGACGGGGCTGGCAGCGCAATGTTGGTGGGGCTGGGGGCAGTTCAGAGCTTTTAACTGGAAGTATCCTGGAACTTTCCTTTGCCGTGCAAGCCACTTCTCCACAGTGCCTGTGGGGTCTTGTCAGATGTAAAGGAAAAGGAGCCCTGAGCTCCTCCGATCTGACAAAGCTCACCCGCCCCTTCCTCCTCCCCCTCAGACCGCGTCCCTCTGGGTACGGCTCTGTGGGCAGATAGACATGAGCTGAATTCACTGCCTCTCCCAGCCGGGGTCCTCATACCTCCTGTCTTCACCCCAGCATCTTTCCACCCTTCAGCTTGGGGACACAGCTCAGGAAGGGAGTTCTTTCCTGCAGCCTCCCTTCCCCGCATGGCTTTGCATTTGGGCTTCCTTCTTCCCCCCCCNATAGTTGTTATTATGGGCCCCCTTCCCCCCCCCCCCCCCCCCCCTTCCCTCTCTCATTAATTTTTAATTAAGGAGATGTCTCGTTCCCTAGCTGTAATGAATAGCTGTGTGAAAGGCTTTTCATTTTTTATTAATATATACCTCTATATATTTATCTATTTGGAGGAAATGTGTGCGTGTGTGTGAGCAAGTGTGTTTAAAACATCCCCCGTTAATTTACTGCTATTGATTTTCTGGCATGGAGACAGCATATAGTATTCAGCATA
This sequence comes from Chionis minor, assembly GCA_013398295.1. NCBI lineage: Eukaryota > Metazoa > Chordata > Aves > Charadriiformes > Chionidae > Chionis > Chionis minor. The sequence goes on from VZSF01001805.1 coordinate 51,050, forward strand.
GAGCTCCTCTGCAGGATATGTTAAAAGGCAGCAGTTTGGGTTGACAAAGGGCACTAAATGCAGTATGCGTCAAATAGACCATCGCTCAATGAAGTCACTTAGCTATTCAAAACATGTCCAGCCATCACTCAACCGTTTGCACCAAGAACGGGGGGGAAATTCGCGCTTCTTCCCGGACACAACCATTTCCAAACAGCAGCTTTAGCTTGCCTTGGTGAGAGACATCAGGACATACATAGTTTATTCCCCCCTCCCCCCTGCCTTCCATCTCCCAGTGCCGGTCTTAGAAAATCAGTTCTGCGGTACCCACTCCCTGCTCTCTCGCATCGGGGAGCTCCAGGCACACCCAGCTCTGGTGGACACTGACAGACACAAACATTATCCCTGGACGTCCATAAACCCCCGGCAGCCCACCCTCCAGCTGGGAGCTGATTCATAAACAGGGCTTTTACAATGGGTTGTAATGTGCACTCTTGTGCTCTCGCTCTCTCCTTCTCGCTACGTGTGTAACATAAACCATGCATTTACATCGGTTGCCCCTATCCCTCCAGCGCAGGCTGAAGACCACCTCCCCAGCCCACACGTACGCCAATAGCAGTACTGAGCAACACATATTTAAAAGCGAATCACTGGTCCCTCTTTTCTTTCCCCCTCCCTTAGGAACGTCTGATTCCAGAAGTTGGCTGCGGCGGTGTCTCTTCTGCCATCAGACATGTCACTGAGTTGCTGTTCAGTTTCACCACATCAGACTTAGGCTGATTTTTCCATGCAGAGACTTGTTTATTTTTAGCCTTTACCATAAACCTTAAAAAAAAAAAAAAAAAAAAAAAAAAGCCAAAAAAAACCAAAAGCCCAAAACAAAAACCCAGCCCCCAACAGCAAATGAATGGGGGAAAAATCTCAGCCCCAAACCAAACCAATCAGCCGCCAACTGGACCCCTCTGCACCCAGCCCAGTGAGATGTGGTTGCTTACAGACATTACGAAATGCTCTGAACTCTGCTCGAGATGACTGGAATCATTAGATTCACTGTATGAGGCATTTTGGACATAACAGGGTTGCTTCCTTTTCTCTCTTTTTCACTCCTAAAGTGAAGTAATAATTGCATGCAAAGTGCTTTGCAGTCACCCCCTCCCCACATCACCCCTCACTCCCAGTCTTGTCTTTGCAAATAACCCGTTTGCAAAGAGAGCAATTATTTCACTCTGTGGTTACAGCCGGAGCACAGCAATAATACAGCATTTTGGCACTAGGCAATACAAGCAAGCTGAAGACAGGCAGACCGTACAGTTGCTTTTTGAAAGCGTTTCTAGGTGTTTTTGTAAAACACACATTATTCTGCTTGGAGGGGATAAGTGAATTTTTTTTTAGGGGGGTGGGGGGTGGGGGAGAGGGGAGGGTGGGGAAGAGGAAGGGAGAAGGGAACGGAGCAGAGAATGTTTTGCCTGTCTCCTTGCCTCTGTGCCCTGAGTAACCGAGCCCCCCGCTCTCGATCCGTGGTGAAAGGAATGAAGTGAGAAAATGGTGGAATGTGGAGGGATTTATCTGGAGGGGGGGAGAAATATGGGGTGGTGGGAGAGGAAAGGGGGAGTGTGTGGAGATCCATAATCAAATACCTTCCAGGCAGCAGGTTCTCCATAATCCAGAATGGGTCATGACTTCCTCGTTCTTTTTGCTGGTTTCGTTCTCACTGACAGTTTTAGTCTTGCAAACCCCTCTGGAGTAAAGCCAGTAGTCGGTCCCCACAGCTATGGTCATCAGGCTGAAGGCAGCGAAAGCACCAACGGTGGTTAAAAGCATCTGAACACCTCTGTCAAAGAGCCCCATAATTCTTCATTATACAAATACCCAACCGCCTTCTGATTCTTGGGGTGTGTGTGTTTAATAAAATAAAAGAATAATAATTCCGACTAATAATATAATGGGTATATATAGAGAGATAGATATCAAAAAAGGGAGGTAAGAAAGCCCACGGAAAAGAGTGTAAATTAGAAAGACCACACGGGAAGAGGCTTGCCTTTTAAATCGGAAACGTTCTGGTCGAAATATAAAAAAAGGAAAAAGGAAAAAGAAAAAAAAAAGAGAAAAGAACCAAGAAAAACCAAACAAATAAAGAGAGAACCCCCCCCAAAACGAGACGCCTTAATCCCTTTTTCTAAAATTCTGGTCTCCAGTTTCCATATGTAATGGCTAATTTGGAGATGGCTTCCACAGTGAACAGGGGAGCAGCAGCAGCATCCTCAACACAATCTCTCATTATCTGGACCTAGACAGTTAGAGACTGTAAGAGCAGAGATGCAACCTTCAGTCTTCTTGCTTAGCTCTGCAGCCTGCGCCATGAAAATCCTTTTCCTTCCCAGTTATCTTCCTTGGGCTTTTATTTTTTTATTTTTTAATTTTTTCTCTTTTCCCCCGGCAGCGGCAGTCGCTCCAATCCTCTCTCACTTTTTCTTGCTTGCTTCGCCTTCCTTTCGCTCGCTCCTACCACCAAGCCAGACTGCCCAATATACTGTAAGCCCTTGATTTCAGCTGAACAGGTGCCGAGGTCTTGCCTCCCATGGCTTTTCCGCACAGCCGCGGCGCTCGCTCCCGGCGGAGGTGGGCGAGGAGAGAGGGGGGCTCCTGAGGAGGAAGCGTGTT
>VZSF01001805.1:54020-146849 GCA_013398295.1 Chionis minor
TGCCGCGGAGCCCAGAGGAAGGCGTAGGAGCTGGGGGCTCTCTCCTTCTTTCTCGCTTTCTGCTTTTCTCCCCCCCCACACAAACACTCTCCCCCGGCTCAGCTCCCCTCCGCTTCCCCGCTGTACGCGCCCACAGCTGCGAGTGCAACCCCGCACAGGGCGGCCAGACCCGCGCAAAACTACTTCAGTCGGCCACTTCTGTCCCCAGGAGATGGGCGAAATATAGCACGGAAGGGTAATTCAAAAATAAGCGTTTGTTACTGTTATTATTGCCGTTGTTATGATTTTTAAGTGCTTGCTCTTCACTCTTTGCAGGTTCGCTGCAAGTTGCATATGTTTTGGTGTTGCTCATTTTCTGTCCCTCTGTCTCCCCCTGACCAGTGTTGTGTGAATCCCTGCGTTCTGACTTTGTCTTTACAGCTTTCTGTGAAATCCCAATGCCTGCTCCAAGAAGCAGACATTTTGGGAAGATTCTTCAACAGAAAGGACGGTTTATTATTATTACTGTTATTTTGTTAAGGAAAGGAACCACCAAAACTGAATCCCTTCCCTCCCCCAACCCTTGGAAAGCAATCCGCCTTTCACATCCTCGTTTTACACAGAAAGATGCATGAGCTGAATGCATGCAGACTGAAATCTATCACTGCTTAAGTTTCCTGTGTCAGACACAGCCCAATAGTACCAGGAACATATACAAAATCGTGCAATACTGACATCTAAGTATGTCATAATCCTCTCTCTCTTCCTCAGCAGTATCATTACAGCAGGTTAATTACATTAGTCACCTTCTGGTTCTATACATGTAGCTGCTCATTAATGCAACAATCATAAAGAAAAGAAATAATCTAATTCTCGATGCTACTGATTTTGTTTCCCTCTGATCGGATTCATTGTTCAGAGAAAAAGAGACCAGAAGAGCTGCTTTAGGTTCACTGCTGTTCTGTGTGGGGGAGCAGGGCTGAGGGAAGGGGGTGCTGGGAAGTTGAACCAGTTGGAGTGCTTCAGTGACGTTGCAATTTTATAATTCCATTTATCTCTCCTCCTTTCTCCCTCTCTGGGTGCAGACCAGGGTTGCCTTTTCAGGACAATCTGCCCCAGGACTGCTGGACATGAAGGGCTCTCTAGCAAGTAGCAGAGGGGGCATTGGCTGCCCTACAGACCGCAAATGCTTTCCCCAATTTGGAGGGCACAGACCAGACTGCCCTCACAGCTGAGACCAAGGTAGAGGTGTCTACCAGCAAGCACTTGTGCCATCTGGCATCAGCCATGTGCAGGTCACCACCAGCAGGCAGGAAAGGCCTTGGGAGAGGCAGCAGAAGGGATGGTGGGAGCGAAGGGTGGTAGGAGACTGTGCAGGTTGAGACCACTGACTCATTTTGGGGGGACAAACACAGTCTCTAGCCTCACCTGGGGGAATCCAGGCCTTGCCCTCTGCTACAGGAGCTGGGGATCTCTTTCTGCACTCATGGAGCTGCCAAGCAGCTGAGGATGGACAAGGGGGGAGGTGGCCCCAATGCAGCTTCAGCACTCTGAGTACAGCCTGCTGCAAGCGCGTGGAGAACAGTGGCTGTGGACAGGCTCTCTGAATTGTTGTCATTGGTTGAAAGGAATTTAAGAGGCAGAGAGATGTAGAGAACACCCCTAAGCTGGTGGGAGATTATGGTTCTACATGGATGGCCTGTATTGAGGAAGAGGCTGTGTGAGGGTCTTAGATGGGGAAACTAGGGAAGACCACCCTAGGACCTCTCCTCCCCTTCTAGAATATTTCCACTGAAAGAAGGAAGGGCCCTTAAAGAGGGAGGAATAAGTAATTCTTGGGACTCTAAGTAATTTTCTTTTCCTGTTGGTGGTCATTCCCCTCCAACCCCACCCCAGTATTCAAGCCTTCTCGTTCTGCAAAGGAGGGTAAAAAAACTGGGCCAGGAGCCTGAAAAAACTCTGAAGAGGAAAAAACTTCAGCTGGCTATTCTGACACTCAAGACATATATCTACACATATCGCATGTGTAGAAAGGCACTCTGGAAACCTGTGGATCTCATAACTTCAAAGAAGGGGATCTCCTCCATTTCTCTGTACTCTCAAAAAAATGTAGCACAGCTCTTCTGGCAATGCCACACAAGCAACCTGGCTGGAGGGAGTGGAAGCAAAAAGGGCTTAGGCCCTCTGAAAGCTCACCCATCCTTACACAGCAGGGAGAGAAGGGGTGATGCTATGTGTTTTCACTTAGGGCTCACCTGCGTAGCCCACGTGGTTAAATGTTCATTTTACTGTTACAAATGGTAGCGCTGCTTTGGGTCAGGGTATGCTGGGCTGCACAGGCAGGGGTTGTCTCTGGGCTGTGGAGCTTGTTTCTGTTGGTAACTGAGTCTAGTAAGACTGGTAGGGTGAGCAAGCAGCCACTGCAGAGGTTGTGGATTGGGCTTGCAGGGGGCCCCAGCAGTGTGAGAAATTACAGATTTCATCTACAACAAGAAAAAATATTGCTGAAAGGTGAGAATTATATATCTTTACATTTGATGAATCCGGTCAGATGCAGAGGATGACACAACAGATGGACCAAAACAGAGATCCTCAAACCAATCCAGAATTGTTGCCTTTATTACATATTTCTACAGCTTTGGCAAGTTTGGTTTCAAGTGACTACAGCAACAGGATAGGGGCACACTGTCCCCAAAGAAACTGCCAGTGTAAGAAGTCCAGGTTTGCAGGGTGCTGAGTTCTTTAATCTCTCTCTGAGTGAGACATATGAGGGCTCAGGACATCTCAGGATCAGGACTAAACACAGCTTCCTGCCTCACACTTCCCAATTTCCAGAAATAATTCTCTTCCTGCTACCCTACTTATGTACTCTTAAACCATTCACAATAATCCCTCTACAGTTCTAAATGCCACAGGAGAAGAATGGAACAAAGGCAATGCAAATGCCAGAATGTCCTGTGTGACTGCTTGTGCTGTGGCTAGATGCTGTGCTGAGATTTCATCTTTCCTACAAAGAATCATTAAAAATGGTAATACAAAACAAGAATACAGAATAAAAACACTGTGGCAGATTTTTACAACAGTCGCATCTTACTGAATAGCGCAACACAGAATGACATCTATAGAAGAGTAAGGAGAGAGAAATTAATAGTCTGGAGGAAATAGAGAGATTTTAAATTACATTTTAAATTACTTGAAATGAGAAGCTGATGAGACAGGGAGCCTCAGGAAGTATGCTTCCAATGGCAAACCAAGAGTGCTGCTATTTGTGGAGAGAAGGGGCAGTGCTGTAGGAAAAAAAGGGGCACAAGAAAGATGCAGGAAGGGAGATGAAGGGCACGAAGTCGGAAGCAGCTCTATGGGATGGTAATGGAACTGAACAGAGTGTTTGCGGATCAAGTGCTGTAGTGGAGCTTTTTGGCACATAGGAGAAAATCAGACAGCAGTAGTATGTGAAAACTGGTATCTAAGAATCTTCATCCTGGGGAGGCCAGCTCAGAAGGAGCTTTTGTAATGAGATGTAAAAGAGATGGGAGTTGATGCAGCTGTATTCACAGGCAGAGCAGAGGTGTTAATAGACAGATGCACCAGCAGAGGAGATGTTAGGAAAAATAAATTGGGGTTAGGGTGATGATTATAGAGCTGGAAGCCAACGGGGCAGAGAAGACAGCAGTGAGATACGATGCCAAAAATAACTAAAATTTAAGAATTTTCACTGGACAAAGTTGAAAAAAGTCACATACCTGTATGGTTAGACAAGCAGAAGGGGCAATCAGAGCAGTCATCACTAGCATCCGAAGCTGAGGGCCCCACAGCACTTATTCACATCATACCTCCGTGCTGGTAGTTTTCTCAGACCAATTTAACAAACTAGCAAGCTAAGGAAAGAAGATTTGTGGTTTTGCCAGAGAATTGTAGGTGGAGATAATAGAGATAGAGATAGAGATAGAGATAGAGATAGAGACAGAGATAGAGATAGAGATAGAGATAGAGATAGAGATAGAGATAGAGATAGAGATAGAGATAGAGATAGGAAGATAAATACAGATGGAAAAAGTCTCAGTGGTCCTCTTTTCTTATCTTTGGGTTCATATAACTTGAGGATCAACATAAAAGACAGTTTAAACACCAGATATTCAAATAGTACAAGACAGTGATCTCTAGTGTAGCACTGTGACCAGAAAGAAGGAAAGAAGAAGGGAGATACAGGGCACAGAGATCTAACAATTAAAATTAGTAGCTTTCCATGCAAAAGTGGTGTTAGTAGTGCCCTGGGAGTGCATAAAAAACCTCCTGTGTTAGACAGGAGTGGACCCCTGGCAGAAACCAAATATGAGGTTATAAGGCTGCAATACTTAACTCCCTCAGTTTCTGACCTATATCTTCTTCCAAGCTAAATGTTGTGCAAACAATTAATTTAGCCTTGTAACGCTCTTACGAAGTAACATGCCCATTAGTTTGCAGAGGCACTGAGGCACTGAAAAATTCAGAAGATAATCGCAAAGCCCACCAAAGTGAAAGTATTTGCACTGATTTTAGTGGGACCTGGCTGCTGTTATAAATGAGTTGAGTAGCCATCTGTTCCAGACTGAATCTTGAAGCTAGAACCCCTGTGCTTTCCATGCAAGACTCCTTTTTCTCATACAACCTTTTCTTCCATTGAATTGTAACCTTTGAAATGCTTGAAGCTGGTTGGGGGAAAAAAAGTGTCATCTCAAGAGCCTTATGGGTTAATTTCTTCAAAAAGGGAAAGACTACCTTTTTTACTTGAAAGAGATAGTGGGAGAAGACTGGGATTCCCAGGATGAATTTTCTGCCATGATGAATTGCTGGGATGTGAACAGTTTTGTCTCCCTTTCTCTTTCCATGCTGTGCTGAGGTTTGTATGTACAGCAGCCTCCTAATCAATAGGAATAGAAAAAAAAATAATCGATGCCTGCAACCCATTAGCTCTAACAGAGGGCAGGCTGCTAACAAGTCAGTCTAGCTGGAATTCCAGTATTTGGTAAAGTTTCCTCACTGAGGATTATGCATACATACACATAAAAACTTACTAAATAAGCCTAGCAGAGAAAATAAGTTGTGAGAACATTCCCGCTCGCACCAGCACGTCTATCCCCATGTATTTGCATAATTATGTTAAAGACACTACCTCCCTCCCCGATGCTGTCCCGCATACTTTTCCACTCCAGAGCACACATTTTTTCTACACTTGATCTATAATTCCGGGCTACCTTCACGCTGGACCATTTTGTATACAAATAAATACATGCCTCTACACACCCTTACCCCTGCCTAAACCATACACCATAGAATTCCATTTGAGACCCACTTATTGACAAGCATACAGCTGTTCTTTCTCCTTTGTTATATGCCCAGATCCTTCATGGAAAACCTGTTTTTTCTTCCTATTCTCATCCGAAACCAGGCACAGGTAGTTCCCACTGACATCCACATACATCCAACCTGGGAAGCATATTCCAAGAAACAAAAAGTTGGTGAAAAGCTTATGGCATAGGTTTTGTAATCAGAATCTGCTCTAACGTCAAGGCACAGGGAAAGGGTCTCCAAAATGGATCAGAGGAGCAACGGGTCTCACTGCCCATTGTGCATGAAATATGAGCACAAATGACTGTCTTTGCTCCCAAGAAAGCCTTTGTCCATCCATCCACAGAGTATAACTAGAATAGTCCTGGTCTGCCTCTTATGGAAGGGATGGTCTCTGCTGGTCAACTTCAGAATGCAAAATTTTAAAAAGTCATCATTTCTTGACAAACAGGTTTATGAAACTCCCGTGAGGAAATGTGCAGTGGCTGTGATTTGGTTCTTAAAGAAGAAAAAAGCCTGTTTTCATGTAAACATAGCAGTAATTGGAGAATTGCAAAGAATAAGGCAAGAAAGAGAAAGGCCTTGTTTTCTTCTGAACTGAAGTTTTCAGAATCTTCCTGGAAGCATCAGCACAATGATAAATGCTGAGGGAAAGGTAAGGTCTACAGTGAGGATGGTTCATGTTGACACTGATCAATATTCCGTGATATCAGGCTTTCTTCCAGCGTAAAGGGCACAAATGGGGACAGAGAAAAGGATCCTGTACAGCTTCATCTATTCAGTATCACCATTTAAAGCCACAATCCAGCCCAAACATGAGCTTTTGCCATCTGGTCCTCAGTGGCCACAGAGGTATCACTGGGGCTTCCTGTGTGGGGCGGGTTTGCTCTCCAAGATCCGTCAGTACTGATGCAGGTAAACCTTCCGCAAGCCAGCTATACACACTTTTGTCTTCTTTAGGACATCCCTAGTTGTTCTTCTGTCAGAGAGTTTAGGGTATCAGGGGAGGAATACCAAACTTTTAATTTTTCTGATGTGCAGTAATAAATTGGGGTTAAAAGAGACTCTTGAAGGAGGATCCTAAGAAAAACAAGAGAAATGGTTAGTCTCTGGGATAGGTTATTTAGTCCTTCTGTCTTTTCAGAGGGACAAATCAGGAGAAGCACATATCCCAACACCTGTTCAGGAGTTCAGTGAGTGGGCAATCTTAGAAAATTCAAAATCACCAGGTGCCACTGATGTCAGTAACAGGCTACCGATTTTAACGCGAGAAGGGTTTCTTTTTGTAGTCCCACATAGTCAGGGAGGCATCCCGTGAGATGTACATGTACTTTAGACATTGCTTCAGAGAAAGCCAGCTGGTGTATTGTGTCCAGAGGAGTCGTTATATGAATTCCTAGGGTTTGGGTTTACATTACCATTGTAATGGCTTAGGATCCCCAACATGAAGTCCTACAGAGGAAGGAGGTTAAACACATCAGATTAAGCCAATCAGATGCTAGACTGGAGCATTATGGTGATGCATAAAAGAGTATACCATGGACAGAAATTGTAGAGAGGTGATATTCTCTGCCTTTGGAAGAGAAGTCTATTTTAAAGATAAAGCAAAACACATACATCTATTTAGGCTTCTAACTCCATGTTTAGACATTGAAGAACTGTCCTGATTTTCAGTTGTGCTGAACAGTCAGCATCTCACATTGATTTTGCAGAGATGTAGAGGCTCCAAACACCTCTGAAAAATCTAGATGTCTGTTTTGATGTCATTGTCTTAATGTCATCTTAGCAGCTTAACTTTGACCTTGTATAACAACTCAGTTCTTAATAGAAATTAAATCAGAAGTCCCAAGGCCAAATGCTGGGCTCACGAGTATTTGCCACTTTCAGTCATTCACCTCAGCTACTGACCACTTGTGAAAATTTCTGGGACTAGTCTGAAAGCAGAGTTTACTCATACAGTAGCAAATCACGGGAATTGAGGAGCCTACTGCAGAGCAAAGCAATTCCCAGCAGTGCACTTGGCTCATGCAGCTCCACCAGACCAAGCTCAGGACCTTGACGATGCCTCTCTGCTGGCTATGTGGGTCTCCTTGACAGTACCAGCACCAGAAGAGACTGGCCAAAGACTCCAGCCCATCCTCCAAGGGTGTGGGGTACGGTTCTCGGTCTCTGTTTGCTCTGTTGTTGTCTGCTTTGATGCAGTGAGCAAGTCTGGCAGGGAGCATGGGGGATCTTGTCTCAGCCATGCTCCCCTTTCCATATCAGGAACACAGGAAAGTGTACAGAAGACAGCTCAGAGCAGGAAAGGGGAATCTCAGGCTGGTTATTCCCTGGGTTAAGGGGGTGGCTGGGAGATGAGCAGTCCCTTGTGCGGAGCTGGTCCTCCTCCCATGCTCATCACTACTGCATTCTTTGGCAGGATGCTTTTCCAGGTTGTTTGATTCTGTTAGATAGAGCTATTCAGTTGCCATCTGAAGCCAGTCTGAAGCGACAAAGAACTTCTCTGTTTCACAGACCATTGGGACTCCTCTCTGCAACTGACCTATATTAGTTATAAGCTTCATTCGTTCTGGCCTGCACTCCTCTCTCTTCTCCCACATGGAGCACATGCACTGCTCCTCCCCCTCAAACAAACACCTTTACACATCCAAGGACATTGTAAAAATAAAATGATCACAACCTGGCCCTCCGGGAACCTCGGTTTTACAGTTTGTCCCGCTCTGATGCCAACAGAATTCACAACCCAGTTCAAGAGAGACAGACAGCGAGTGAGAGAAAGCAGGCAGACAGGCACAGGCAGAAGGAGACAGAGGAATCAGGGAGAGATAAAAAGGAGCTGAAGAAAAGAAACAGGGCAACCGTAAGGAATGAGCTGCAACAACAAGGGAAGGCATGTAAACTAGGAGTCTAGAACACAACAGAGAAAGGGGGATGGAGTTACAGGGAAGAGTAAAAATTTAATATGATAGAAAGTTGAAGTAAGAGAGAAAGAAGGAGATAAAAAAAGCAGAAAAAAGAACAGAAGAGAAAAGAAATGGTCAAAGGGAAGGGGGGGAGGTCAAGTCAGGCAGCAAAGCAAAGTGGTGTCTGTGACATGAGGCGAAAGAATTTAGAAGGTGCCTTTGAATTTGGGCACCGTTTTCTCATGTCTCCTTTTCCATTGAGAGTACACTGAGAGGAAAAGGGCAAAAGGAAGGGGAAGAAAGGGATAAATAAGTGCCTCAGCTGCCATCTTGAACAGCTCCTAGTAGTCAAGCAGGTACACTGGAAATAGGCAGTCCACAGGTTGCAAACGCTCAGGTGCCCATTGCAGTTCAGCAGGCAGGAAACAGTTTGCATTAGCACGGTGGCATTTACACTGCCCAGTCCACTGGATCTCTCTGTGCACTGACAGTGAGCCTTACATACGCAGAAATGCTCTGTTTAGTGCTGGGGAATTGTGCTCTGATCTCTGCCCTGCACCTTCTCTCAGGTCCCAGTAAGAAAACCTCAGCTCCAAACACGAGTGCTGTTTGTCTCCCCTCTTCTCATATGAATCCCCTTCCTCCCCTCTGCCTGATCCCAGTTCTTGTTCCCACTCCGAGGGCTGCCTTGCCTTCCCGTGCCTCCCTTTTCGCCATGGTTCACCTCTAGCCTTGCTCTTTTGTTCCTCTGCTTTATCCCTCTCCTCTTTCCTTATGACTCTTCTTCCTCATTGTCATTCATTCTGCTCCCCCTTACAGAAGCCTATATAAACACCCCACACACACACACACTCTTTAACTCCATCTCTGTAGTTATCCGCTCACCTATTACTGTAGCACCTAGCTGACACACATCTCTCCCACAGACAATCCATCCATCTCCACACCACACACCTGCCAAAAACACCTGTCTTTCCTTCCTTCCTTCCTTCCTTCCTTCCTTCCTTCCTTCCTTCCTTCCTTCCTTCCTTCCTTCCTTCCTTCCTTCCCAGCCTTTCTCTCACTATCCCCCAGCCAGTACATTTCTTTGTCTGCGCCCACCCAGTTCTTCTCTTTCCCTCTCTACAGTCCATTCCTCTTTCCTTCTCCCTGACTCTGCCCATCTGTCCCTCTGTTCCTCCTGCCCACAGTTCTCTCCCGCTGATACACATGTACCCCAGCCCTTCTCCCGCTCTCTCCCCTTCCTCCCGCCTTCTCCCCCCCACCCCCTCCTTTCACACATTTCATCTCCTTGTATCTCCTACACACCCAGGCCCACGCTTGCTCTCTCCCATACTGAGAGGAGGCGGCGGCAAAGAATTTGCTGCTGACCGCTGCATTGCTAGGAGGCAAACACATGGCCGGCCTTGTGCAGGCCAGTTTCTGCCTGAGTGCCCCAAGTCACATATCCCCAGCATCATCTCCAGCACTGGGAAAACAGATGGTATAATAAACGAGCGCAGTCTGATAAAAGGAGGAAAGGGTGCCTGCCTCGGATGCCCCTCACCCGCGCAGAGACACACATCCAACATGGGCACAGCTCTCCCGCTCCTATACCAGCCCAGTTTCGTGCCAGAACTAGCCAGCTGAACAGAGCACAAGCTCTCCCCTAGTACCAGATGGAGAGGGGTAGGAGAGGGTGGCAGCGGATTTTTTCTGACCAATGGTTTTTTTCTGACAGCAGCTTATAACCCCAGAAAGGAAAGTACATGGGGGCTGGAACATCTTTCTTATGAGAAAAGGCTGAGGGAGTTGGGTCTTTTTAGTCTAGAGAAGAGAAGGCTGAGGGGGGATCTCATAAATGTTTACAAATACTTAAAGGGAGGGGGCCAGGAGGAGGGTGTCAGTCTTTTTTCGGTGGTGCCCAGTGATAGGACAAGGGGCAATGGGTAAAAAATCAAATATAGGAAATTCCATCTCAACATGAGGAGGAACTTCTTTACTTTGAGGGTGGCAGAGCACTGGCACAGGCTGCCCAGAGAGGTGGTGGAGTCTCCGACTCTGGAGATATTCAAAACCCACCTGGATGCCATCCTGTGCAACCTGCTCTAGGTTGACCTACAGTGGCAGGGGGGTTGGACCAGATGATCTCCAGAGTTCCCTTCCAACCCTTAACTTTCTGTGATTCTGTAATTCTGTGTAATGGGGAGGGCTGCTAGCATGGGAGGTGTAGCAGAATTGTGGGGATCTATAGTTACAAGACCCCCATGTGCAGAGGCAGGAGGAAAAAGGCAGGAGGCACAGACAGTGTGGAGGAATCAGATATCAAAATGGTTGTGGACCGAGAAGGCATCCAGTGATCACTTCTGCCTTAGGGAAGAGGGAAAGCCACCCTATTGGCAGTCTTATCTGGGAGAGACATCAAGAGCAATGACTTAGTCCAAGTAAGGGAAATACCCCCAGGTCTCAAGAGGTGCAGAAACTAGAGGACAGAGGCTCTATTACTCTGTTTTTTCTCATACCAGAGCTGTCCTCCTGCCCTTACACAGTTTCATGACATTGCCCAAGAATGCTCTTTTATCTCCTCCACTACCTACCCAGACATCTGCATCCAGACACTTGCCGCATCCTTTCCTCTACATTTACATCAGTTACCAGAAACCCACGCTTGTTACCCATTTCCGAACCCACCAGCATTCCTTCCCCATCTAACATGTTGACATTCATTGCAGCCTGATCTCTCTCTGCTGACAATAGCACTGAAAAGCTTTATCTTAACCCTGTAAGACGCCTTTCCTAGATACTCGGTTCTGCTCTCCTTATGAGCTGATTTTATGCCTGACGCCTCAACTGCAACCTGAATTTGAAAACTTCCAGTTTCACAGTCCCCAAGCTGAAGCCACCCAATGTCACCAAACCAAAGTCCTAGAAACACCACACAACAGCCACGCACAGCTGTTAGATTAAGGGAAAATGACACTTCATGGGAATCAAAATACATTAGCAGAAGCAGAGAAGGGAAACCAGCACAGAAAAGAGATTCCTCCCATGCAGAGCTGAAGGCTTTTTTTTTATTATTGTAGTAATTTTATTCACGAACAGGCTGATTTCTCTCTGCTTTACATTGACCTCAGAGATATTGCATTTTCGTATTTTTTGAGGTTAAGTATTGATATTCTGGGGAGGTCTTCCACTGTAAGAACTGATCATGAATTTTTTGCTGGGAGATGTCAATGCTCAAGTTGTAGTGGGCACTTTGTTTGGTCAGGTGAGGTGCAGGTTCTCTTTCCATTCCCTGAATGGATGAACATCATGTATTCAGAATGCTGCAGGACAATTAGGTATAAGTTTGTGTGTTGTTTCCCCCTGCCCCCCCCCAAAAAAAAAAAAAAAAAAAAAANAAGAAAAAAGGCTTTAAGCAAACAGATCACCCCACTTTCTGGAATAAGAAAATAAAGGTAGTGCTGGAACTAATTTGTGTTTTAAATTACACAAAGATGTGTGGGTAACAGTTGTAGGCGTCTACTTCCCTCCACTCAGAAATCGCCTGAGAATAACTGTATTCAATCTGAATTTCCAACATCTCTTCACACTCTTCCACCCTGATAGTTTGATAGTGTCCTTAGCTTACCTGCTCTATTTTTAATGGTCTCACCTGGATATGGTGTCTCCAGCCACTGCTTCTCACAGCGTCACAGCCTGCTGTTATCTCCCCACACTACTTCTTGGTTTATCATTCTGGATTCTCACCATTGCACTATCAAATCCCAGCATCAACCCTGTAACGCAGACAATGCCTTGTTGTAATGTTCTAACTCATCCTGCCTTGTTCTAATGCCGGCCCTACACCTTGAACCTAAACTGATGGCTACCATTGACCTTCCTCATCATGGCTCTGAATTCCCCAGACTGACCTTGGCCCTGAGATCCTGGCCCTGAAAATCTCTGTTCAGTTATTTATTCTTACCACCCGCCCTCCCACCTGCAGTGTCATCCAGCTCTACCCTATATCCTCATTTTCCCTCACTAGCTCATGCAAAAATTACTTTTCCTCCCACTTTATTTCCATACATCATTCTATAAGCCAGGAAAAGCCTTAGGTCTTCCCACCCCTAATTCCCACCCTCCTACTCTGCCTCAGCGAATCCTTTAGGCTCTTCACGAAGGGATGTAGACCCGACTCTTTCCTAGATGTTCCTATTCTCCTACTGTTTCCACTGTTCAGGACACAGCAGCTGGTCATTTCTGCCTTTATACCTTTCTGCTTGTGGTCCCTAACCTGAAGCCCTCCTATTGTGTATTTTTCCAGTACTTGTGCAGAAAGATTAGAGGCTCCACATTTCTCCAACTGATGCATATCTGGCCGGAGGGAAACTCATCAAACTGACCCCATCCCTGACCCCGGCTTGACATGTAGGGTCTGTCACATTTCCCTTTTAAACATTGCCAGATTTGGATTTGATCTCAGAGACCAGGAAAGAGAGCAATTCTGGGCTTCGCTTGACAAACAGCTCCAGGGAAGGAAATATGTGAAGCTGTGACAGAAGAATGAGACCCCAAGGAGTAAAAAAAAAAACAAACCCAAAACAAAAAAACCCCAAACAAAAACAGCCAAACAAAACTCCAAGTCAGAATGCAAAAAGCCAGTGTCTGTGAAAGTTACACTGCAGCAAGCTCTGAAGAGCCAAGATGAGGCTGCCAGGACTCAGCTAGGGATGTCCTGCCAGGAAATTACACTCTAGACTGAGCAATATCCTCATCTCTTGGGTGACTTCAACAGGGACTCACAACACCTAAAGAGGCCTGAAAAGACTAGAGACCGAGTAGCTCTCTTCTTTCTCCCTCCCCCGAGCATTGTTGTTCCGGGTCAACAGAGCCAAGGGCAACTGGCAGAGAAGATATTGTTCTCAAGGCAAGATGACAGCAGGAGGAGGAAATAGGATGCGAGGAGCAGAGGGATGATGTGGCCTCAGGCTAACAGAGACGTTGCAGAGGCCAACACGGCCCTTGAAGAGCTCCTGCTCAGACTCCACCTCTGCTGCACAAGGTCCTAGAAGTCCCTTGGTCCCAGCTTCCATAGAGTATCATCTGCAAGAAGGAAAAACTATGTGCTAAGAACAAGCAGAGGTGGATTTTCTCCATCAAGAAGCGGATACGAGATAGGAAAAGAAGGACTGAGAATGCATGGGGAGAGAGAGGCCCCCTCATGGATGGTGTCAAGAATAGAAATGTCTTTCCGCTACTAGCGGATAATCTGCCATCACGCTGCTACCTTTATACAGGCAGATGAGACAACAACTGCAAGCAGTTGCCACCTGAACATCATAGATCCAGTAATTTTTAAAAGCAGAGTACTGTCTGTAGCAGGGTACGGACCCCCACAGGTCTGTGTAAGCACCAGTAGAAAGCAGTTGCTGCCTACAGAACAGAAATGCAGTGTTTTCCCTGCTGTCAGCACCTGCGTCAGGCTCCTGGTTTCTCTTGAGATACAGCCCTTAATTGGGATAGATTGTACGTTTTCTGCTGTAGCCCAGCCCAGCTCCTAGTTTAATTGCTAGTTTATGACTTAGCCTGTTTTGTGCTTTCCACGCTACTTCTTTCCCCACTTAATCTAATAGAATTATAGAAAGTATTGCTGGGAGGACCTCAGGAGGCCACACAGTTTATCCTTCTGCCCCAAGGCAGTATTTCATTTTCAACAACATCATGTGTCTTTTGCTATCAGGTCAGATCGGTCCAAGATGTATAGCGGGTGAAGAAATGAAGCTTACCCAGGGGAGTCAATTGGCATAAAAGACTAAATCCAGCCCTTTAAGTCACTGAAGTTATATCAGAAATAACCCTGGTCCAAACGGTGTCATTTATCAGATCAGTTTTCTGAAAGATGTCCTTTCTTAAGTTTTAAGTCTCTAAAATGAACAAATCTCTAGAAAAAAAACTGTTCTGACAACCCCATTTCAGTATATTTAATGCTTTATTATGAACAGCAGCGACCACTGCATTGTTAAGACTGAACAGATCTTATCACAGTATGATCAGCTTTGAAACTCCTATTAACTCCCACAATAAAACCTGTTCTTTCTGGAATTTTACATCCTGCATTTCACACCATGGTAGAATATGTCTGGCAAGACAAAACACAACCACTAAAGCATCTTTAATATGACAACTTTACACAAATGAATTCCCAGTAAAATTTCAGGATGTCAGTCAGCTTCTTAAGGTTCTTTCTTCCAAGACAATTTGTCTAAAAATTCCACTTTTGTTTTCTTTCATCTATTAATCTCTCTAAGAAGAAATGTCTTGCAGCCTTGGGAATAGATAATGCAGAAATTAGAAGGATAAAAAAAAAATCAGCTGGTGATGTATCAAGCTAAGTAAAGCAGGGCACAAGTATAACAGGGATTCTGTGCGGCAGAACCACGAGGACCACAGGAAAAGTAAGGAGGGACTCCAAGGAGGAAAGAATGCTTTTGTCTAATCAAACAAGCAAGCAGGAAAAAGAAGGACTATTTATCTCTTACAAACGGTTAAAGGCCTGGTTTTTTCCTTCCCCTTCTTCTGAAATTTCAGTTCTGGTTGAGCTGGCTCTCTTCTGGGTTGCAAACACCCATACTGGGCACCTGCAGCACTGCACAGCTGGACAAAGTATGGAAGCTGTTAGAAGACAACAAGCTTCCTGGTCAGCAGACAGGCTTTCTGCCTTCCTCCCACTGCTCTCCACAGTGTCTGTAATTCGGAGTGACGCTAAGGCTATAAGCAGCAAACATGCGTCCTCACCCTACAGATGTGACCACAACAGTTACTGAACGCAGTAAGAGAAACTCAGTAATGGCTTCCTGCTTGTCCAGCTCACCCACTCACTAAACTCCTTGACACAGACACAAAACTATTTTCCACAGCCTTCCCGTACGTGGCTCCCATGTTCTCTACCCACCCTTCACTACTAGCCTCTACAACAAGGTCACAAATAAGCTAGGAAAATAGCCACAAACACCACCTGCATCATGCTGGTATTACATAGCACATTAGCCAGGAAGGACAATATATTACGCTTTTAAAATGCATTCGGAAGGACCGAGATGGTTATTGTCAAACGTACCATTTTGAAGGACATTAAATTGTGCCTACATTAGTGCTTAAAATAGTCCTGTAAAAAGCAAGTTGGGCAACCCACTTTAGACACAACCTCTTTTCTAATTCTAGTGATGGCCTGTGGAAAGAGGGAAACGGGCAGTGGGTGATTCCCTACTGCTAGCTAATTAGATCATACATTTACTCTCTCAGGCAATATATCTTTCCCTGCATGGGATGCATTTTTCTTCTCTAACCTCTCAAAAGCAGCTTCCCTATAAATCACAAATCACTACTGCAAGCATTCCCTTAATGAGATCCTCCAGCTTTTGCATTCATTTAATAAAACAGTGTTCACCAATCTTCATCCTACTGGTGTATTTAGACTGTTTATTTCAAGTTACGGAAGGTCCTTCTGGTGCAGACAGATTGAACTCCCCGGTTAAAGATTGCATAGGATTCATTTTATCACCCATTCCCAAGGCATTCATCCCCCCTATATACCACATCACAGGTGGAATACGCACCTGGCATGCTATTTTCAATATGAAAAAATATCTGTCCTGTATGGTAATCACATCATCAACAGAACCAGGGGGAAATGAGCTACCAAATCAAAACAAACCTTCTTTAGTTCTTTAACTCGATCAGCACAGCATCCAAAATAACCTTTATTCTTAATAGTCTGAGGTACTAGCACCTGCAGGCAAGACTCCACTCAGCCCATGTAACTCAACAGACACTCCCCAGGATTAACAAGACAACCCACGTAAGATACAAATGCCAGTAATGCTAATCCAATTCAAAAAAGTGCGAGTCTTCTAGTTACCCTAAGCCCATGGAGGAATCTTTCTTTCTTTGGAGGAAGTAAGAGCTTTCCCAGCTGCTTCTGTCATTTTTTTTTTTGAGGTGGCTTCCAGCAAAAGAACCTATTCATTTTCTTTTCTTATGGGCTGAGCTCCTACTTAACCTCTTTAGCTGGTATTCATGCTCCCTAGCTAATTCCCAGCCTCAACACAGTTGCCGGTGAAATGAGCCCAGCTGCTTCTCCAGATTCTTGAAGTGCTTCATAAACTCTGCTACAACATCTGCAGCCATATTTCTTACGTTCAATCCAATGTACTTTTCCTAGCATTGGGCATAAAAATGGTTATAAAATGCACATATAAAAGTCTTCAAAGACCGATTCCTGAAAAGCCTGCCTGAAAAATCATTCTGTGCTTATTCTCTACAAAATTCATTTTCCCTTGCCCAAGGAAGGTTAATATACTGTGGGAGAAAAGAAAGGCTACAGTTTTGAACTCCTTAGTGTTAGGCTCAGTTACAAGGCAGTGCCTTACCACGGATGCTTTCACACACTGCATTACCAAACAGACTCTCACACATGCAACATCAAGAGCAGTTCTCTCTAGGCTTTTACCCTTTCTGATATGAAACTTGTACCCAGACACGGCTGAGTCAGAGTAACTTAGCCGGGCTGTCTTTCTTTAGTCCCGTTTCCACTAGCGAATTGTAGCCTTTAATCTGAAATTCGAGGACAAGCAGGGATAAGGGATTGAGAACTGAGCCTAATGAGCACATAGTATGGCCAAGTTCAGCTGACAAAAAGAAAAAAAGACACAAAACTACGTAAAAGGACAAAGACATGAAGAAGAAAAGATAATTTGTTTTAAATTTTGGACTTGTATCCAGAATAAAAGGTATTCCTGCCATCTGACCCCATTTCGCAGATACGCCAATCTGGATGTGCCCGTAGGAAGTCCTGCTTGCTTCAAGAGAGGTAGCTGCTTGAGAAATCTTGTGACCTGGGACCAGCAGAGGGCACTGCGTTACCAAGTCACAGCGACACAGATGCAAGACAGTTCCTACTGTTCCACACAGTGGAAGCAAGCCACGTTGAAGAAAAGAACCAGATTCTAGGAGTCAGAAACACATATTAGTCATCAGCGTATCAGAACTACAACTGATAAGAGTAACACTGCTAAAACAGGCCTCATACTCTGGGCACTCCTAGAAACACACCTAAATCCAGCTGGGTACCCACACATCTCAGTCTCCCTGTATTGATTTTAGGGCGTAGGCCTCCTACTGAAAAGGCATTTCAAGCAGCAGGGCCAAATCAGTCCTGCCCTGCAACAACATATGTATCAAGGCTGGGTTGCTTAAGTAGAAAAACATGCTGTCAGCTTCCTCTCTCCTTCTCCAAACCTCTAAATCCTTGCTTGTAGCAGCAGGAAGCCTGTTCAGACAACAGACAAGAGAGTATCAAAGCAAAGAGCTGGCAATTTCCATTCTGCCCTCCCCTTTTACTCCCCGCCTCCTCCAACCTCGCAGACTTCAGTGAGCGGAGAACCAAGTTAGAGGACATGAAAGGAATGCTGAGGTAGCAGCTTCAGAGGAGTGTCTTTCCACTTGCCTATTTCTAGTTTATTTTGAATTACCAGAAGATGACCATGAAAAAGCAAATAGCTCATCTTTTCTCTTCTCTCTGTTCCATCCTGCAGGATTCTGGTCACTAGAAGAAGCTTAGAGGACAAATCAGTCATCCCAGTCATGTCCCTCAAGCCAGTGAGTGAAAAGTTTCCACTTTCTCTTTGTATAGTTGATGGAATGACTTTGCCAGGATGTGGAAAGGGGCCTCAAAATTTTTCATCTCCTTCTGTAAAGAAATAAGAAATTTGTGAATGACAGATGGAATAGGCATTCGACTACTTCTGCTCCGACTGCTTCACAAAACACAGATTAAAACTGAGGGCGAGTCAGATGGCAAACGAGTGGAAGAGCCCCCCCAATTATCTTTCTTTACCTGAAAGAGAAGATAACTTTGCAAAAACCCACTTCTACAGATGGTGAAAGAAGTCGATACTCACCACTGACATCTCACAGTATTCCAGGCCATGTTTCTCAGCCCACTCCTGTGCTTGTTTCTGCTCCACAACTCGACGACCAACCAGGTCTGTTTTATTCCCCACTAAGACACCTACAGGGGGAAAAAAAAAGAAACAAAGGAAAAGCAACAACCCAGAAATGCTGACTTATTAGCAATAAATGCTGGAACATTTGTAGAAGTAGCTGAAAAAGTTGGAGGCGTGAGGAACAGTCTACAACTACTTAGAAAAGACTGCACAAAGGAAACATATTCATGCCTTATCTGATTTGTGATAAAAGCAAATGAGTTGGAGGAAGCCGTGCCTGCCTCTGGCTTAAAATAAATGCTCTATGCCACATCTCAATGGGAACAACTGTTGTCATACAAGAGGGGAGCAGATAACAAGAATCTCACCCATTTCTTACCCGGGATGTGCACTCCAACTGCTTGAGCCCTCAGCTTCTCCAACCACCTGGCACAGTTGTTGAAAGATTGCTCATTAGTGACATCATACACAAGGCACAGGACGTTGGGTTGCTCCCACTGCACAGCAAGAAAGGAACATTGTCAGCTCTAATGAAACTGATGTGGTCAACAACCAGCCTGTAAACACAGCAAACACAGATGCTAAGACAAAAATAAAAAGCCTAACATACAGGAATCCTATGCCGTGGCTGACGTTTCACATTTCAGTTGAGCTGACTAAATGGATAGGTGGCACTGGGAGAGGTGGGTCTTGCTCTCTTTCCCCACTCCTGTCTGCACAGTCCTGCTCCTTTACTTCTATCGGCTCTGGCACTGATCCCTAGAGAAGCTGATTCTTCATGCTGAATCAGCACAAAATTAATCCTAGAGAAAAAAGTAGAAAGGTTTTCTTCCAATTTGAGAAGCTGAGCCAGCTTCTAGAGGGGTCCCTTGCAAACCAGACCTAGTGCAAGGGCAAAAGGGGAATTGCCTCTCATAGAGCAATGAACCATTAGGTTGACTTTGCCATCTTAGGAAACCTCACATCAATTAACTGATTCCACCTCTCAAAATGAGGTAACACAACGGACAACTGTATGGGTAAGGACACAAACACGTGAAGGAAAAAAACAAGGGCAGTATTATGCTCAAGGACAAGAATGAGTCCTGTTGGATTAAACACATCACTATAACACAAAAAAACCCCACTGTTGGAGCAGCAGCAAAATAGATGTTTTCCTAAGAAATAAAAATAACGTTAACCAACAGCCCATGGCAATTCTCAGTTAAACATCTCTATTTCTTCTGTAGGAAAACTGAACGACTATCTACCTTCCTTCCTCTGAAAAGTATTTCTTCTAGTACTTTTACAAGTTTTAGAGAGGTAGAACAGGATGCATTGGCAACTGAGGTAATTGCTCCCATTTACACCAAAGACAAAGTTTGCTACATCTGCCAGACTGGGGAGTTCAGATCTTCAAAGCAAAAGTACTTCTTAGGAAGAAGAGGACTGTTACATAAGACCTACCAGTTTCTCCAGCATTTCAGAAAATAGATCTTTTCCTGCAGAGTCAAAAATGAAGAATTCCTGAAAGCGGAAGCAGAAAGAAGGCTCTTGTCAGGAAAAATGCAGTACAGGGAAAGGTTTTGAAAGTAAATACTGGAACTTGTAACTCCTGCATTTTGTTCAGTACAGCAGTGTCATTCTCCTATGGGACAAGTTCCGCACACTGAGAACACTCCAGTTCAGATAGTATGAGAAAAGAAATAGCTATTTTTCATGTAAAACCAATAAAAGGGTTACCTCCAAGTTCCCAGGTCTGGTTTCTATCCCTACTGGAAAGAGAATATGTGGAGCGGGACAGTAACCTGCACTATTTATACAAAATTATACGTGGTCCACATTGCACTAGTGGGAGTATAGCATTAAGGAAAAATAACAGATAAGCTCCAGCTTCCATAGTTCTAAGAAACAGAAACTAAACCCGAGTGCCCTAAAGGACAAAACAGAATCCCAACAAAGCTGGCAACAGCTTTGGTTTAAGATGTCATGTTGTATACAAGTATGTAAAACTTACATTTTTAAGATTAAACTAACCCTGGAATATCAGCAAGTGTATATGATCAGCCTCATTTCCTTAATGCAACTTAATGGCCTTACGAACATGCAGAGCGATCTTCCAGCAGAATGAGACTGAAGTGAGGTTTGAGCTCTGGATGTCTCTTTCTGACCCAATTTATGTTACAGAAAAACTCACCACACTATCACTTGTCTCTGGAACTGATACAGCCTTCACCAACAGTTCTATGCCCGTTGTCTGTCAAGAAGAATCAGGAAAACAAGGATCAGCTGAGTTTTTAAGAGCCTGTCCAACTGCATACCAACTATTCATTGGATTGAGGCAATTCTTGTGAATCATTACAGTCCCATCAAACACAGACTGCTGGGAACTCCTCGGCTCTGGTAACATACTCCCACCTGCATGTCAAAGCCATGAAGATTTGCTCTGATGGGGGAAAAAGATGGAGAAGAACTAACATCCAGACATTTGCTTATACACAGCTAAGAGTATTAGCTGAAATCTGTAGGGCTACGCTCACTACCACACTACTGCTCTAAAGCACCCCTTAGAACGTTTTGCACCAACCGTGTGACCAGCTAACATATGGGACTGAGGTTATTTGTGCCTCTTCCACCTTTTATCTCATTCTGCTTTGTAGCTTCTTTGTTTGTTCTATTTCTATCCTTAACTTCTGGTTTCCAACTTTATTTCAATGAATAAACACATTTTACAGTTTTTTTCTCCACACTCATATTTTCCTTTTTTTACTTTACTTCTATTTACTTTTATTTTTATCCTGCTTCTGATTAGTCATCACCATTGATTCTCACACTGAAAGACTGCAAACTGTATCCTCTTCATCTGGGAACAGTTTCTGTAGATTATAATTATCTTGGGGCTATGCAGCACATCTTCATGTTTGCATAGTGATAAGCGCACTGTCCACACGCACATTTAATAGTTGGAATTAAAAGCTTTCTCCTTCAGCAATGATTTTTCATAGAGCACTCCCTAAAGGAGAAGCTCTCTAACACCACAAAAGCTTGTGAAAACATTGGTTCAGCAGGGAAATTATAAAATTAACTAAATTACCCACCGTTAAGTTTCAAAACCAGCACCCACATAATGTAATGACTTACAGAATAGTAAATGGTTTCTTTTCAGAATCTAGGGTGTAAGAGAAAGAAAACCCTATAAGACCCCCCCTTGAATGCCTCAACTTAAAATCATATTACTTATTTTGTTCCAGACCTTCTTAGTTTTCTCATGCAACTTAGAAAAACATTAGACAGCAGTTTGAGCCTGCTGCGTGCTTACTAGTGTGTAGTTCTTCTGAAAATGAGCCCCATCATTGCGGAAGATCTGGGCTAAAGCACTCTTCCCCACAGCTGGATCTCCTGGAAAACCAAAAACATAAAAGATTTTTGTTTCATCTTAGAAAATCTTATTTTCCCCCAGTTCTGTTACTATTCAATGCCGTAAGAGCTTGCTGTAACTCTGAATACAGGCATGATAACTGTCACAAGAACACAAAACAATCTAAAAGGTAATACCCATGTGAGGAAATGAATATTGCCATTACGTATACTGGTGCTGACACCAGATTTCTGCTCTGTGAATGATAGTAAAGGTTCCCCAGGCCAGGGTGGATCTGCTGTTTGTTCTAAAATTCATGTCTACCCTATAACCTTACCTAAGAATTGACATTTCCCAGATATGTTATCAGGTAGAGAAAAACACAACAGGATAAGGGAGACTGGGCTGCATAGGAGGCTACTTCCTCTCCTTAGATTACTCATTTTCTCAGATTCAAATCCTTGTTATGTACTGAGTTTAGGGAAGAGACAGGTTATTTATATACTACAAAGCTGCTTAAGCTGGTAACATTCCTCGATGAACTCTTCCTGCTGACCCTGCTAAGAGAGCAACTCTTGCTGACTCAATGCTGCTGGTGGCTCATTAGTTGCATCCTGAGCATAACAGAAGCAAATGTCACTTGGCTGGAGAGAAAGAGCCTGCTGATTCATCCCTGTACGGAAGGAAAACCAAGGGGCTTTAGCTTTTGCTCTTCTAGAGCTGAGGCTTTCTGGCATGGCTTGCACAAAACTTCAGGCAAACCTGGCAGCTGCCTGGTTTGGCCTGCTGTTACACAACTCCGTAGAATCCATTCAGAGAACTGCAGGATTCACATATGCCCATATCACTCCATGAAAAATATCATAATCCTTGCAAAACAAAGACTTAACTTAGTGTTTCCAAAGGGCTTATCCTCTCTTCACATACTGTCTCACTAGCCTGGATAGTTCAAAGGACCAGAACCAGGAATTAAATACCTCAGTCGTTCTAGTTTTACCCTTTAAGGAACACTCATGACAGCCAGGCCCAGAATATACATCTTTTATGTTATGTTCTTAATAAATAAACCCAGAAAGGGGTATATTTTGACCCTATTACAGCTTCCTAGATGGTGTTTTGAAGGCACCTGAAAAAGCTATTTGCTCACATATTATAGAGGAGGAAGGGTGTTTTGGATAGTGACAATTGCCTCTAGATACATTAACCAAATGTAGTTCTTGTTTAAACATTTTTAGCATGCTTGCTTACTTTGAGCTGAGTTGGGCTCATAATATTTAGACAGGAAAATCTGGTAAGTCATCTTGTTTGTTCCCTGAGCAGTTCAAGCTTATGCTGAAGACAACACTCTGTTCTGAGCAGAAGCTATTCTGTATTTCAATAGACAATTAGATCTGTCTTTGCAAAATGAGATAGAGAAGCATACATTGCTCCAACTGCGCAGGCATCATCCAGTGCAAATTCTTAACTAATGTGTTGCCTTTCTTCAGTTTGACAGCCCCAGTTGTTCTTTCCCCCTTCTTATTCTTTGCCATCCTCTTAGCCCATTACATCACTACACTTTCTCAAAATAAGTTTCCTTGCCCTTTTCATTTAGTTCAGTCTCATCTGCCAGTATTGCCTCCCACAGTATTTAATCCATCCATATTTCTGTTATTCTGACATAATCTGTAGTGTGTCTCTACAATGCCTGCTACTATCAACTGCATTTCTACAATGAAAACCTTTTTGTAGTGTCTCCACAGTAAACTCAAACAACATCATCTTTTACTGTGTCTGTAAATTACCCTTGAAATAACACAGGAATTACTTTTTATTGTGAAGTCAATAGTCTCTCTTTTGCTAATAAAAGCCCTTTTCCCCTCTTGTTCTCTTTGACCTTGGTGCAGCTCCAAACACTGGGAGCCACTCTATCCTTCATAACCATTTCCTTAGGTACACAAGACTTCCCTGTTCCATCTCTGATGTTTTTTCTCCTACTATGTAATTGCATTTTCTTGTTCCCTTTAGGTTGTTGTGGTTACTCATCTCTTATGTCTCTTTCACTATATTGGTCTCCTCTGCAAGAGAGAAGTTATTTGGTCTGGTCTGCTTCATCAATTTATTATTTTTAATAATACACGGACATTATTGTAATACATATGGGACAGGACCTTCCTGTTGTTTGTGCTGTGAACAGAATTGAAAAGGCAGCTCCAGACCCAATTAGGATTAAGCACATAACTGGGTCATCCAAAGAAAATCTATGTAAATTTAAAACGGTCATCAAATTGGCCTTTGGCAACACTAAACAACAAAACTTGAAAGACTTAAGCAAAGACTACATATTGGGACCTGGAAACTTCCAAATTGGAAAGGATGCCTAAGTTTCCTATCTAGAAGACAGGCAAGATGCTCATGCTGTCCACAGGAACTGTCAACAGAGGCACAAGGCAGACTAATTCTTTTGCATTTACCAAAGATTACACCTAGCTTTGTGCAAGTTGATGGCTAGCTGCTCCCAAGGTTCAAAAGAGGCAAACATTTTATTCTGGATGAAAGAAAACGGGTTTGGAGCAAAGAGTTAAACTTGGGAGTTGTGTGCTCCCACAAAGGTTTTATAGATTTGTGCTTCTGGCCGAGGCTGCACAGAGCTTCAATGTAGAGGGAAGGAAAAAACCCCCCACCTTTTCCTCCTTCAGTGTTGTCAGCTGCACTTACTTTCAACACCTCCATAATCCATCCTGACTAAATAAACTGGCGTGTTCACCTCACTTTTTTATTCAGGTTAACCTCCAGTTTGCTTGGGGGAAAAAACCTGCTTCTGTGAAGTGCTTCATCCTTCAACTCTTTGCTAAGGCTTTACTTTTCCATTGCACTCTCAGAATCATCCCAATTTCTGCTATGAATTTTTCCTCGGCACAAAGGGACCCTCCCGTATGAGGCAGGACTGGCCTGTCTACCCTGCTCCGCTTCATGCTTTCCCCGTCCTCAGCCTGCCTTTCCACACTGTAGAAAGTTGGGGGTTTTTTGTTTTTTTTTTTTCTTTCTTCCTTTTTTATTTTCCACCGCTCCTCTCTCCTGTCACCGATTTCCCCACCTCTTCTCCGTCGGGCGACCCCTCGCCGAGGGGCTGAGAGAAGCCAGGCCGCCTCCCGGCCGCCCGCCCGGGCCTGCCCCTCACTGAGGGGGCCTGGACGCCCCAGCACCGCCCCGCTGCCAGCCTCGCCCCACCCCACGGAGCCCGCTCTAGGCCCCTAGCGCCAGCGGGGCGGATGGGACCGGACGGGCCGCACTCACCTGCCAGGAGGCACTTGGCAGCGAGCTTCACCATCGCCCCGGCCCGGGGAAGGCGGCGGTGGGCCGGGAGAGCCACGGCAGATCGCGGTGGCGGCAGCCGCTGCCCTTAGCAACAGCGCGGCCCTAGCAACCGAATGCCCCGCCTCCTCCAGGGCGAGACGGCCCGCCCGCCCAGCTCGGTTGGCTGTGAGCTCTGCTCATCAATGCTACCCGGAGGTGTTATTGGTTCTCTTCTCTTTTCCCGCCCAACGACGACCTGTCATTCAGACCCGACGCCCCGCCCCTTCTTGTAGCTAAGGCGGGGCAGGGCGCTCGGAGAGTGGTGCGTGGCTGCTACGGGGGCAGCGCAGCAGTTTCTGCCCAGCAACTAAATACGCTGTCAGGAGCGGGTTTGTTATTGGGTAGAACACAGGGGACCGTACCACGGAGCCGAAATTCACCCACTGGCGGCAGAGCAGAAAATAATAAAGTTGCGGGACAAGAGCCATGTAATAGGGGTGAGGGAAAAGACGATTGGGGGCGGGGACGGGGACAAGCCTCCATTTCCTCCCCACGATCCTACGCAATGGGATGTCCCGTGCATAAGCGCCCTCACTCCTACGCCGGGAGGAATGCCTCTCTGCGCATGCGCCCCCCCTCNGGTGCGGACCGTAGCGCGAGCCGCCAACCGTTAGCGGCGGTTGGGGCGTCCGTTATTTGGGCTGAAGAGGGGGGGTCGGAGGTGGGGGTTCTCAGCTGAGGAAAGGAGAAGGGCCATCTTGTCTCCTGTCAGTGGCGGTGGGAGCACCCAGGTGTGGGTCGCTTTTCCCTCCGGGCTCAGAGCTGGGGTCATAAGGGGAGTGGGAGTCGGGCCCGCTTTGGCCTTCGCTGCGGCTGCTTGTCAGTCGGCCACCAGTCTGCGCAATTCCACAGTGCCGGTTGGGTCAGCGTGTTTAAACTGGCCAGTTTACCAGGCCTGTGTGTCCAGTGTGGAAGTTGAGCGATGTTTCTTCTCAGCCTGGGCCAGCATTTGGTCTGTTACCTTTTCCTCCAGTTCATGATCTTTAGAATCATACGATCTTGCTGAGTTTTTCTTGCTTTGGACTGCTACTGTGCTCCCAGAGAGAGTTCCCGTGTTCACCAATTTCTTAGTTGCTTTCTTCTTAGTATCTCAGAATGTTGTTCCTTTTTTTCCCCTCTTTCTTTAATTTTGTAGTCTTTCACAGTGCAGTTGATTGATTCCTTTAATTATTTGGGTTTTTCTTATTATAATTTCTTAATCTTTAAACTGGTCTGTCCTCCTTAAGCAGTCCAAGTCAAACTTAGTGGGTTTGGGTTAGAGCTGAAAAAGCTGGTTCTGAAGCTCCCCTTTTTTTCCCTTCCTTCCAATCTCTTTGAAAGCTCTTATGCCTGTCATTAATAACAAACAGTGCTTTTTCAGGGCGTAAACTTTGCTTGGCTACACTTTATGTGGTTTACAGTGGAGCACAGAATCTGCTTACTATGTAAGCTTGAGAAGAAGAGCATAATCAACGCATCTGTATTTGGGTTATAAGATTGGACATTCCAAGAGTAGAGTTGGTTGAACGTAAGTTTTTCCGAGTTTCATTTTAACCTTAAGGTAGTGCGTGCTTAGAAGGCAGCTTTTTTGGTCTTTTCTGGTGTGAACAACCCATTTTACATGTTTGGGATGACATGACATATTTGCCAGACATCTAGCCAGGCAAGCAAATAACATAAAAATAACAAGTACCTATAGCAAAATCAAAGGAGTCTTTTATATGAACATAAACCCCATTATTTCTGTGATAAAAATATGAAAGGGACTTCTCTAGCCTGAGTGGGCAGAGACTTTAATTGTAGATGATGACTGTAGCCAAGTATAGTGATGGAGTCATTGCTAGGGCTTCCTTGGAAAAGGAAAAGAAAAATTAATCCCAGGTCTCATTGTAGTTTTCACTGTTTTCTCTTCCCTTCCTGAATCCTCCATGACATAAAACAGGTGTGCTATTATTGATGCTCTCCATCACTTCTGTCTAAATGGCTTACCTCCTTTTTCATCTTTTCTGCCTTCTGCTCCATCCTCCAAGAAATTCACTTGTCTCTGTGTTGTTCCATTTTTGCAATCTTTGCATTATCCTTTGTTGTCTATTTGTAATACTGTCCCAGTTTACTGACAGGTCTGTATGTGAAGTCTTTGAGGCTCCATTATGATGTACTTGAGATTTATTGATCGTGGCTGTAATGTAGTGGTATCTATCAGCATTTACTGAGGTCTCAAACAGCTCTACCAGTTTATACTGGGATCAGCCTCATAGAAGGCATAGATTTTGTTGGAAGTGAGATTTTCATTGCTATTGAAAAATTCTGCTTGGAATCTGGCTATCTCCTTTCTGATTGTTACTTTCCTATTAGCACCATGGTCCTTTGTCCCATTCCTTCATTTCCTACTTAGCTCTGCATGCGCTTGCACACAGAGCTCTTAATGGACTTGTGTCCTCTATTTCTGCTCTCCTTTTGCCCCACAGTTTTGGGGTTTTTTTATCCCCTGGTCTCAATCTCTTCCTCTGTCTGACTTCTTATGGGTAAAAATGTTTTCCTTACTGGCATTGACAGTGATAGATTATGGATGGAATTACTTATCTACACCTTGTAGATTCAAGCAGAGTCGCAGTCTGCTGTTAACAGTCCACAGGGCTTGCTGCTGAATAAATTGGAATACTGGTAGCTGTGCTCACTGAAGCTTCTCTTATCTTGAATGCATGAGAAAGAAAGGGGAAGAGAAACCCTGTGGATTTCAAAAAAAAAACCAACTCCAGCAAGAGAGGATGATGTCCTTACCCTAGAGAAGTGTTTACTAGGTTAAATCCTGTATTTACCAGCTAAGGAGAAATAGTCACACATTTAATTTCTTCCTCAAATAAAGCAAGATTCCCGTGAGTTGGAAGTGCCCCTTCTCTAATGTGAGCAAGGTAAGTTGCCCTGACAGCCGCAATCTCCTCAGATTTGAAGTCACATTCCTTTAGGCAATGGTCACAAAACAGCAGCTAAACTGCACTCGTCTATGTGCAGTTTGCATTTCCTCGGGCTACAGAGGGCAGCGGTGGTGGAACTGAAGCTCCAGTAGGAGCATCAAGGAATTTCAGAAGTAAGGTAAGGCTTTACAATGAGAATTAAACCGAGGTCATACAGTCTTTTAGATTGATGTATGGCTTGCATTTCAGATTCTGTTGGGTGCTGCACGGGTCACTTCATTGTCTCCTTCACAACATCTACCTGTTAAAAAGTGATTTTTGTGAGGCAGAATTCACTAATATTCCTAGGACTTGTTTTCATGTAGTTATTCATGTATAGATGCAAACATTCTGTGTGTGTTCTGAGTTGAGCAGGTTGCAACTTGTAACTTGAACGTGCTGCCTACTGAGGAAGTAATATAACTTCCCTTGGAGTAAGCAATGCTTCTCAGGAGGGCATTAACGTTGAGGAAAGGAATTAGTAGATCTTTCTGTAAGAAATCTCTTAAAGCATTTCAGCAGTTCCTTTTTAAATCTTATGTTACTAAAAGGAAACTGTGACAAACTGTTAGAAGTATCTTGCAAATGAATGAATATTCGGAGTTAGTGCAGCTTTTAAAGTCTGTATAGCCTTACAGAATTGATTATAAGTGTTTACTGATATGTCTGGAGAGCTTTGAAAACTGCAAGAACAGATGTGTAAATGTTATTGTAGATTCCTGTTCCTTACGCTTTCCCCAAGTAGCAGAATAAATAGAAACTTCATCTATTTTGAGGGCTACTTCATTTGGCATCCCCCAAAATTGCGTTTTGTTTCTCTTCAGAGTGGGGCTGTTAGCACAGAAGTATGAATTTGGATGCTTTCTGTATCACTGTTGATGATGACATTATAGTTCCAGGTCTTCAGATTCTGCTCTTTTGTGGTAGGGACTGAGACACGGATATGAAGGCTTTTTGGCTGAGCCTCGATACACTGAAATGTAAGATGATTATGAAATGGTTGAATCAGCCAAAGGATTTGTTGGCAGTTATAACAGCGCTTCTGACTGATCTGGCGTATCTGTCATTTGTTTTCTGATCTGCTGCATTGGGAAAGTGGAAGTTAGAAATGAATGGTGGTTGTGGCATCAATGAAAAGTGGTAAATTGTTAGATGTAGGGTAGGTACCTCTACAGGGCTCTAAACTTGATTCGAGTACGCTAATTGTAACAGTTATGTCCTCTCTTCTGAGGAATCAGGGACATATTTCTCAAGGATGCATTCAAATCTACAAGAATAAAGGTAAGGAGAATTTGGGGGGAATAAAATTAGCACAGCCACATAATTCTTATTCCTTTTTATATTAAAGCAGTAATAAGCATTTGATAATTTGCTCTTACCTATTTATTTTAGTATCTTTCTAGTGATGCTTTTTTTAAATGGCATTGCATTATGAAAACATGGGAAGGGGAGTTTGTTAACAACTAAAATGTTAGAATTAAAAAAATCCTTCCAAGCAACATTTCCCAAACCTGAAAATGTCGCTGAACCATTTGGTTTTTCAGCAACCCATGGACAGTCCCTCCAATAATCAGCAGTTAAGCATTTCACCTCTCATCCTGTGCCTCTTCCAACCTGTCTAGAAGCTCTGGTGGCAAAGTTGGAATTGATAGAGAGTTGCCATGTTCTTACTCCCTGAAGACCGAAGTATCCATTTGTGTTGTTCCAACTGTAAGACCAGTGAAACCGACTGTATTTTTGTACATAAACCATTAATTACTCAGACAAGCATCTCCTAGAATTCTGTGTATGTCTGGAAAACTTCCAGCTTGAATCTTTCCTTGTTTGTTCTTGCACATGGAAGCTAGGAAAATCGGAGTCACAATTCAGTGTCAGGTGGCACTGAAAAATGAGAAAACTAGGAGGTGTGCTGGGAACAAAACCTAAATCTTTATTTAGTTTTTAAAAATATACCCCAAAGCATTAGACTTGGGTAGTTGATCATGGATCTGGGACTTAACGCTGTGTAGGTCTCTGCTTGGGGAAGTGCCTATGAGAGACTGAGGACTCATGTGTGTGGCCTGAACCTTTCTCAGCTGTGAGTACGCTCCTGTGGGAGAAATGATTGTCATGCTCTATTGCACAGTTGTGCACAGGGTGTTTGCAGGCTGGTGAGCACTGAGTCTGCTTCTGCATCATGGGGAAGGGGTTAATCTATCGAATACAGAGTATGTGACATCTTTAAATGAGCTACCCATAATTCCAGCATGCCAGTCATTATGTGGTGATGATGATTATGATATCAGCTGGGAATCTTTTTTTGGATCTCTAGCTGCTGTCTGCTTAGAAAGCAGATGCTAGGTTTACAGTAATGCTGTATCTTAAGTTAAAGACTATAAGAAAGACTGCATTCTAATGATGAGATTTATTAAAAAATAAAAGGATGTGGTTTTGTTTATATTCTGTTTATGGTTTTGGGGCTTGAATGTTCAAGGCTTTCTCTGCAGGCATGACAGCTAGAATTTTTTTCCCCTTGCTGAAAACTGAGAGCCAGCCATGTGATTCCAGGATCTGGAGCTTTAGTGGAGAAAGGAGAAGAGAAATATTTGAGACTCCTAATTAAATTTTCAAGAGTTTACAACACTGGTTTCTATCATCTCCACTTTTCTAACAGGTTAATTTTTAGGCACAAACTTTTCCACCTTATCCATGTCCTTTCTTTACAAGGTCAATTTATTATAATGTATTTATATTATAATAAAACCTATTCTGCTCTAAGCTTTTCAAATCCTCCCACTAATCATCTCTGATCCTTCCTGCTCTGGATTTCCTTTTCCCCAAGTCCCAGATCCTGAATTTCTGTGTTGTTCAGCCTCAGGCCCCTGTCTTGGAGCTCTCCGCCCATGTATTGTTGCTCTCTTCTTCTTCAAAAGCCAGGCTCTCCATCTTGCACACCGAGTAGCTGTTCACACCAGCTACTTCCTTCCCATTTGCTGCTGAGCCTTGCTAGGTTGAAGTCTTTGTGGCTTTCTTCCTACAGATGTAGGGCCTCGGTTTCTTCTTCTGATGAAGTCTTAAACATTTGGGCTACACGGTGAACTTATAAAAATTCTGAATGAGAAAATGAGAAGCGTACTGAGCTTGTAAAAATAGGATACACACAGGAAAAAAAATACATGGGAGCCCTCAATTGTTATGCCTTTTGTGTTTTGTATTCAGTAGACCAGATGAAACTTCAGGTTAATTTTGACCTATCAGGCCTTCAGTGAGAAATAATTTAAGTTCTATTGTATCAGTTATCTTCCTTTGGAGCATTCAAAATGAAGATACATTTGAACACTAGGATCCTCAACAGGCCAAAAAAAAATGTAGACTCATTGAATCTATGTGCAAATGTCTCTTAAGACTCCTCTGCTTTGCTAAGAAGGCTGTCACGTGTCAACAAGAAAGTTAATACATGCAGAGAGGAACAGAAAAACACTGGCTCTAGTAATGGAGGTTGTTACAGAACATAATTGAACACTGACTGCAGCAAAGCGAAAAGGAGACTTGCATTACAATGACATAAAATCTTTATTTTTTCCCCTAACCTCTGATTTCAGCTGTCTGACTAAGAGCAGGTGCTGGGCAATAGCTCAATTTCAACAACCCATTGCAGCTGGAAGAGTAGATGCAAATGTGCTGTATCCAGCAAAATTGGAAATTACTTTAAGGGGTGGAATGCAAATGTTTTAAGACAGAAAATCTTCATTCATCTGCAGAAGGAAGCATAAAATTAGCACAGCCACATAATTCTTATTCCTTTTTATATTAAAGCAGTAATAAGCATTTGGTAATTTGCTCTTACCTATTTATTTTAGTATCTTTCTAGTGATGCTTTTTTTAAACAGCATTGCATTATGAAAGCATGGGAAGGGGAGTTTGTTAACAACTGAAATGTTAGAATTAAAAAAATCCTTCCAAGCAACATTTCCCAAACCTGAAAATGTCTCTGAACCATTTGATTTTTCAGCAACCCATGGACAGTCCCTCCAATAATCAGCAGTTAAGCATTTCAC
This sequence comes from Chionis minor, assembly GCA_013398295.1. Taxonomy (NCBI): domain Eukaryota; kingdom Metazoa; phylum Chordata; class Aves; order Charadriiformes; family Chionidae; genus Chionis; species Chionis minor. The sequence goes on from VZSF01001805.1 coordinate 85,842, forward strand.
CTCTCATCCTGTGCCTCTTCCAACCTGTCTAGAAGCTCTGGTGGCAAAGTTGGAATTAATTGCCATGAGAGTTTCCGTCTTCTTACCCCCTGAAGACCGAAGTATCCATTTGTGTTGTTCCAACTGTAAGACCAGTGAAACCGACTGTATTTTTGTACATAAACCATTAATTACTCAGACAAGTATCCCCTAGAATTAAAAACTGTTGTTGCAATAAGAGTTTGACGTGCTGATTCAGGTGCTGACGAGATCCTTTCACTTAGATTTTCTTAGGTGGAAGACCAAATGAATTTATGAAAGAAGATCTTTTCTAGTTGCATGTTCCATAGGTTTAATAAGTGCCTTCCAGTATTTTTATTTGGATCTTCTGATCCATTTATTGTTGTAGGTCTTGCAGTCCCTTCTATTTTTCTGGTGGCTGGAGAAGGGACTCTAATATTTCTATTTATATTAACTTCTGTCCTTAAGTCTGTGTCAACCTTTGTTAATCTTTGTTACTTTATTAACCAGAAGAGCACGAATCAGAAATGTGCTTCCTCCCTTGTGAAGTAATTGTCTCACATTCGGAGACCCTACTGCCTGGGAAAGTTTTGTTGATTGATCTCTCCTGCACCCAGATAACCCCATTTAGACACATTTGGCTTCCCTCTGTCTTGTTTAGGAGAAAAGTTTTTTTAAATGTTGGAGCTTTAGAAAGTGTTGGGATTCCTAAAGGATTTGTCTCTTTGGAAAAGAGAATCTGCTAAAATATCTCGCTCAGAATGAAGGTGCAGCAACTCAGGTTCAAGTGTGTGTTAGCAATAAGAGAGACCAAGAGGTGTTTTAGTCACTGACATGTACTAAAGCCTGTGTTCTTCTATGTGTGTTACCCATGGTTCCTATGTGGTGTTAGAACAAGAATGTCAGCACATGCTTCAACCACAGCTGAAATTTGGTGTGTAAATGCATACCATATAATTTCTCTTTCGTTTGCAATTGATTTATAAATAAAAAAATGTGTACTCTGTTTGCTGACCCGTTAAATCTCAATTTGGGATTTTAGAGTCAAATGGAAGTTCTTTTGTGCTTTATGCTCATTAATAAAAATTTTATGGGCTAATCTATGTCTTCAGTGAACCTTGTATAAATTCATAATATTTGATGATATTTTGTTGAGGCAGAACATGTTGCAAATACTGTGCAATGACACGGTTTCTAATTCCATAACAATATTAACTCTGATATTGTTAATGTTTAGATAGTGTAGCACAAAGGCTTTGATAAAACTATGTGTGTGTTGCCAGAAAGGAGAACATGAACTGCATTTCTGATCTTCAAAAGTATTCAGAAGCTAGGGAAAGTGTCCTTACTTACCCCCAAAAGATGCAAAATCAGAAAAGGCAAATGAAGCAAACAAGCAAGTTTTGCTTTGATGAAGTGAACAAAGAGTGGAAGCAATCATAGGACATTAGACAGTGATGAGCTCGGGACTGGTGGATAGACTGTAAATATAAATCCTAGCTCAGCTTCTGCAAAGTGAACAGGTGTTATGGCCTCCAGTCCATTGATTCCCAAAATAAGACATGTGGAAAATTGCTGATCCATGAAACTCCATTAAGAGCTTGGCAGGACCCTTAAAGCATAAACAATTATGAATTTGTTGGTTAAGAATTTGGTAGTGGTAAATGGTGATCTGAGAAATTTTAAGAGTTAGTGGTGGTCTGTTGATACAAACCCTTTTTGTTAAATGCTGATGTAATTTGTCAGAAAATTACAGTTTGTCTGTGACTTGAGGATTTGGCTCTTCTTCCTTTTGAGTTGTAGCTGAGAGCGAGCTGTATTTCTTTCCTAGCAATATGTAATACCAATGTTAACAAGTTGTGTCTTTTTTTGTATGTGTAAACATAATTTACATATTTTAAATTATCCAACTGTGTCTCGTTGAAAACCATTGGCTGTGAATCTAAGGAAAAGATGTGTACTGATTATTTAAAACTTTGTCTTCAGCATGTCTGGAGTTTGTTTTGTTTTTCAGAGCTTCTACTCTATTACAACAGGGGAGAAAATTATGGAACACTTAGTATTCAGGACGAAGAAGATGTAAGATGCCAGTTAAAAAATTTAAGGTAAATGTTTCTTGGAGAAGCTTAGTTTTGCTCCTTTACTTATGCATGTGAAAATTAAAACATCTTTCTTCGTGAAATAGTACGTTGTAGGGTAATGTGGATTTGTGTGTATTTGTCAAGCATACTATAATCCACACTCTGCTGAAGCCCTGATTAAATTTTATAGTAAATTCTGCTTTCTTCAGTCTGTACAGCAGTTTCTGTGACAGTCTTAAAGATATTAAAATGAGTGATATGAAAATGAATATATCACATGCATAATGTTTTATTTTCTGTTTCATTGTAACTTACAATTTTATATCTGTTTGCTGCATTTTAAGCCACAACTAGGTAACTTCCACCTAACAGGAAATTTCTGTAAAGTTTTGTTAATTGGAACTGGAGCAATTCAAGATTTCGGGAAGGTTTGGAAGGAATTTGGGTGGGGAAAAATAAAAATCTGAGGCAAACATTGAAGAACCAGCGGTGAAAAAAAGTAATAGTTTAATAATTGCTAAAAGAATAATTTTAGGTTTGGGGAGAGATTTATTTATATTACATATGTGTCTGAATTTTTTTTTTAATATTGAAATTTGAACTTTGAATTTAAAATAGGATTAGGAAAAAAAGGGGTTTAAAGCCAATTTTATGATAATTCTGAATACATAGGTTCTGAGTATACCAGTTGCATATTTAATAAACTGACCAAATGCGTGTTTAAAATACCAGGTACTGTCACCATGAAAAGTAAAGACGGTATTTGGCGGTCTCTCTACCCTTTGTAAGTGGCATTCATATTGTAGCTTTTTCAGTTTGAAAGTAAAATGATATCTCTTTTGATCTCGTCCATTACTATATAGCTGAAAAATTTCAGGCCAAATTAGGCACTCAGTGTTGCTTGTTCGGGAGTGATTGAGGGAATAATGTGATGGAAGACTGATATAAAAATCATGGAGGTCTACAGACTTTTATACTAGTAAAGTATTACCATTAATGTTGCTTTAACTTACTTTATTTCACATAATGTACGATAAATAATTTTTTAGACTCATTAATATCTATGTTCTATTATGCTATTTTTTCTTATAGCCCTGGATAAAATTTCAGCTTTCAACCATCAGGTGAAGCATTAAAATATAAATCCTTGAAGGTTCAGAGAATAGAAAGAGAATGCGAAGGGCTTTGTTTATATAGCGATTTTTATGCCTGTTTTCTCATTCCATGGATCTTCATTCACGATACTTCAATAGCTGGGTTCCTAATATTTTTTCTGTAGCCCTGTATACTCTTGTAATTACGCTTTATTGCCACTTGAGGTCAGCAGCTGCCGAGAAAAAGTAAATAAACTGTCTTGCTTCATTGCAATCCGTTTTCATTTGCTTTATTTAGAATACTTAAAAATCAATACATTCTTCAGATCCGTATGTACATTGTGCAAAAGCAGAGGATTTCTTTTCAACGCACGGCAGCTTCAGCAAAAAGTCTTCCTTGCAAGTTACTACAGAGGGAATACCTAGAATGGCTTTAGGGAGTGTTTATTGGCTTCCAGAGTAGCATCGGGTAATTGCTGTGGCAGACAATGGTATTCTGTACAAGGTGGTAGTGACAGGGTTACAGCCTTATCTTTTTGTTTATACTAAATTAGTGATAATAAATCTGAATGGAATAAGGTGTTATTGCTGCAGAGAATAGTTTGGAATCCAGAAATGGCAAATACCCTTCCTTTTTATTGCAGTAGTAATCAATGTTCTGACAAGATGTGGGGAAGATATTGCCTAAAAATGATCCCCCTCCCTTAATCTTTGCTTTAAAGAAAAATAAGAAAAAGATAAAAAGCCTGAGCTTGGTGCCAAAGTTACTGAACAGGATTTGGGCAACAAATGTTTAGCTCTTCGCTCTGTCGTAGGGTTACTGTTGGCTAGCTATTTCCTTAGCTTGGGTCTCAGTTTCCTCTATGTAACTCAAAGAAAGATATTCAATTCTCTGGTAAAGTTTTAGAAGAAATATTTTTTAATGGGGTTTTTTAAAACGCTGTTTTAACAGTGGGAGTGTCACCAGTAGCATCACACCTGAATCTTCGTGTCCACTTTCCTGAAATTGAAACTGTTGTTTTTTTGTGAGTATTCTGTTCTCTCTGTCCTAGATAGTTGTGTAACATTGCTAGTAAACATATCCTGTTTTTCAGAAGTGACAGCTTTTTAGTAGTTTACGAAGTTATCTCCATGCATGATTGGCACCAACTGATATTTCTGTCAAACCTTTTATCCAAAAATCCCCCTGCACCAGGCAAATTTAACAAATGATACAGACAAATATCAATTTACTGATCACCAAAATGCAGCAGGGAGATGTAGGTTAAATATTAGGAAATACTTTTTAGCTATAACATTGATGAAGTCGAAAGAACAAACTGCCAAATGAAGTTGGGTAATTGCCATCACTAGAGATTTTCCAGGCTATGAGTATGCATCCATTTAGCAAGGATGGCTTAAACATAATGCAGTCAGTTTTGCCACAGTTCAGAACTTGGACTGAATGGCTCATTATATGCATTTTTTACCCCAAATAATTTTTGAAATTTCTTCCTACTTCACCCTAGTGAAGGATAAAGCAGCAGGGATGTCAGCAAAAAAAGAGTAAAAATTTTCTCTCAGCGTGTGCCAAGCCTACATGACATAAGAAACAAGTTATAGTGAGAGAGAATAAAGCCCAGATTGATGTGACCTTTATTATTTTAACAGTGTCTTTCAGCACAATTACAGAGTTGCAGGATTGCAGAGAACAGAGCTGGAGTATAAAATAACATAAATAAATAGAACAGGAGCCAAAGCAGTCAGCAGGAGGTGGTTGGAATTGGGCAGTGAAGGATGGGTGAAGGGTTTGCATTGGTCAAAGCCTTTATGATTCAGCCACCAGAGTTGCAAATTCTGGAGAAGGGAAAAAATTAAAAAAAAAAAAAAATAAGAAAAGAAAATGTAAAGAAGGAGAAAGCCTATTACAATGATTACAGAGACACTGGTGTAGCAGAAACATCACAATAACAGAAGAACAAAGAAATCCAAGTTAATTAAAGGGGAAGTATGACTTGGGAAATCTTACAGTGAAATGAAAGGATTTTTTGAGGGTAAGGGAGATATATTGTACGTGCCAGACTGTCAAGACTGTCCACTGCTATTAATCTGAAGAACTTGATTAGTTCCCTGTTATTCCTTTGTAAATCTCAATGGGATGAAGGCAAGAATGAGAAATTTAATTTTGCAGTGAGATAAATTTCCTTTATATCAGAGTTTGGCAAAGGGACTTATTAATGAGTCTTTCAGAGTATTACTGTCCCTATATTATAAATATACTACATTTAAACTCAATTTTGTAATGGCAAATTGACTGAAAATGACAGATTACAAAACCAGAAGGTTGACACAAACCTACGTTGCAATCTCGACCACATTGGTGATAACGAGAAAAATTCCTGTGATCTCAGAGGGCCAGGATTTTACCCTGTGGCTTTTCTTAGTGTTACATCCATAGTATTTACATAAATGTAAATACGTCTGCCATTTGGGGTTATTTTATGCTTTGGTATATATAATGCCTTTCAGCAGGGTGATAAAGCATGGAAAAGGCACATTTGTATCCTGGTGAATAGCTGCCTGGCATACTGCACACTGAATATTGTATTACCCGAGGAGGTTATAATTCCTAACTCCATCTAACCTTGGAACAGTTACACTTGAGAATACCTTGCACAGTTGTGTGAGCCTCGGAGCGTTAAAAATGACAGACTGGAGGGAATCCCAAGAAGGGCAACAAAGATGATAAAGGGATTATAGGGTATACAGAGAGAGTGGTTTATAGGTTTAACATAATCAGCTGAGAGGAAAATGGCAAGTAGGGGAGGCAGTCAGCTGTAAAGGCTGAAGGGGAAATTATTGAAGTTTGCCATAATGAAGAGTAATGTCTTGCAACTAAAAAAGACAGAAGATGAAAATTTGGTATTTTAAAGAACATTCTAATGTTCCGTTGAAAAATGCTAAACTGTTAACGAGTGAGATCTTTGCTGACTGGCGTGTACAAATAGATAGCATTTTTTGATGACGCGTCCAAAAAAACGGGTTGCCAAATGCTGACAAACCAGACTGAGAAATAAAAGTGTCAGAGGGTTTAAATTAAATCCAAATTTATCCATCATTTTGAAAGATGTAAATCCAAATTAGGATTAGTGATGCAGATTACTTAACACAAAACATGTATAAATCCTGTACACGGTGGGTACATATATCGAAAGTGTTGCAAACTGAATTTAAGAGATAACATAAAGTACTCGTGATAGAAACCCAGACTGTTCGGGGCNAATCACTCTGTGAATAAATCCTGCAGAGAGAAACATGAACTGCAATGGATGAAAGTTTTCCCTTTCCTTTCCAAAAGGCAAAACTAACTATACATGTTCTATTAGAACAAGTTGTCGTACTTGCTACAGCTAAATTAAACCCTTTTAATAATAATTTGTATCTATGGAATATATTTGGAAAAGGTTATTCAGCCTTGCAGCCAAATATTTTCTATAATATGTTATGATAGTGATATTATCAGTTAGCGGCAATATATTTCATGGGTACTTTCTGATAGCCAGCAAACCATAAAATACTCCATCATGAATAACTGCTATGCGCTCTATACTTTTTTCCAGGATTTTCAATGTGCTTTAAATATTTCAAAGACGTTCTAGTTGAATAAGCTTGTAAACTAGCTCACTATTCATTTTCCTAGGAAGGTTAGCCCAACTATGCGTAGCTTGTGGAGGCATTGTTACAAAGTGCATTCATATATGCAAAACTTCCGAGATAAGGCACCATATATTAGTCCCTGCCTGTTGGTCATTCTTGTAAATATTTATTGCCTCTGACTGGCCTGTTCGTGAGAGAATCCTTGTGATTGACTGCATCCTCTTTTCTAGTCGTAATTCTCTTTCCAAACAAAATTATATCTCTCTTTGCACAAATAATAGTTTTAAATTACAAGGATTTAGACTATTTTGCCTTGTAAAACAATTTACTAGCTGTCTTGTGTCAAGGCTCTGACTTAAAAGGAGAAGATTGTTTCACTGTGTTCAGTATAGTTCAGTAGTTTATAGCGGTCTAATGCATACCCTGTAGTATTTCGCTGAAATTACAGATATAATTACAGAGGACATGTTGTAGACTAATGATTTCTCTCATCAGATTGTGTTTTTTACATTATCTGTACAATAGTAAATCTCTTCAGGAAATTTCATAAGTAATGACTTACACTAATTTATTTTAGAATATATAAGAGTACAAAGAGGGAGGGAGAAGAAAAGAATGACTTCCAAAAGGATTTTCTTTTTTGTCTTGACTTTTACCTGTGGCAAGGTCATGACTTATCAGTTGTAATTTTAAATGCTTGATGTCTCATTTTTACAACGTTTAAATAAAATAAGTGAAATAATTTAAAATATCTGCAGAAGTTGAGCTGTGTCAAGGAAAATATTTTGACTTAGTGGGATAAAAATTTGGATTTGTTCTGCCTACAGTGCATGAACTTCAAATTATCTGTGTACTTTCTCAAGCCTATTAATATCAAGAAACTGAAAGTCATGATGTGCATGTCCAGTGCTAGTACACAAAATAGAGTAAAAAAACCTTTATGATCAGAAATCTTAATTTTCTTTTCTTTCTTATAAATGTTCTCCTGAAGCTGACAGAGCTGCTTCAGCATCAGTTTCCAATCCAATCTGGAAACAAATGCCTGTGGTTTAATTAGGTAACCTGGCCTTGGCCTGCAATTTTTTTCCAATTTGTCATCTTCTGTTCACATCAGTGGAAGATGGAGGGAGCTCAACATCACACAGAAGATGATTGTGTCTTGCATGAACAAGCTGCAAATCTTCAGCTGTTTGAAACTGGCAGATCAGCCACAAATTACAAATCTTGATCAGACAAGAGGTAAGCTAGTGGAACTATTTTTGAGCTGAACAATCTTGCAGGAATGATAAAAGGTTTAAAGCAGGAGACCTAAGAGAAAACTTGTGACGTGAGGCCTCTAACTGGAAGAAGGCTGATTAGGTTGGGATTAACGGTTCTGATGACACGTCTCAGAAAGATGATCTGTGGTCTTAAAAGTCCACGAAGATCAGTTCTTACAACTGCTACGGGCTCCTGAGGAACACCGTTCAAGGGCCATCTTGTGAATTAACATTAACCCCTGTGAAAGGCTGCATGTTTGTGATCTTTTAGTGAGGTACGAAGATGGTGTTTGAAACAAGGGGTAAAAGTGAGGCCTGGCAATTCAGTTACAGGGAAAAAAAACTAATACAACATTGCAATACTGAGTACAAATGTGATGTACATTCGTGACTTTACATTTTATTTACATACATAGTTAAAATCTGTAATTGGATTTATGAACCAAAGGAAAAGCTGGAAAGTATCTGTCATCCTCATCCTTTGGTCACAGGCTCAGCTGTTAACTTTGCATGTATTTCAAGCCTTTCTGGTGTAACAATTTGCTCTTGGAGCCAAATTTAAGAAATGAAAAAGAAACAAATAGTGTTTTATAGTAGGGATATGACCACAAAAAGAAAAAGGCACTTCATTCTCTCTTCATTATCATGTATAAATTTAGAGTAATTTCAGTTCAAAGTTAAGGAAGGGTAGAAGTTACAGAAGAAAGTGCTAAGAAGAGGTGTTTCGTACTGCATTGTTAAAATGTATTTGCTTTCAGGCATTTTCAACTTAAAAAATTATAGTCAATCTTAAATAAAAAAGTTAATGCCATATCCTCTTTTATAAGCCAAAATCATTCTGCAGTATGGTTATTTTATTCCAATTGGTACTGCTTTTGTTTTGCAGCCTTCCAGGAATAACTGAAAATGTATCTGATGGGAGGTTGGTGGATCAGCTGTAAGCTTACTTACCTGAATCAAGTTTTCTTCTGAAAATCTTGCACACTGATTTTAGTACCACCGCCACTAATTTTAATGGGAATAAGGAGGACCCATATAATAAAGCATATGAAATGTCAAATAATGACACACTACTCAGGTTCAGTAGTCCTGCTAAAGTTTAGCAGGAATTTCACCTAGATGCTTCACAGTTGCTGCTCTGCAACTGTAATATAATCACCATCTGAGAAATTAAGAGGCTTTAATCTAGAAACAGAATCACAGTCACTGATATGCCAGTGTGTTATGGACAGGCAGTTTTGCTAACATATGACCTGAGTAATAAGTCAGTGAGTGATTTTGTATGTCATTTTTTTCAGCTTCTAAACTGGGAAACCATGTTAGTTAACCTTATTTTGCTTTTTCTTCCTTTTTTAATTCCTTTTATTTGGAGACAACTTTTTTTTACAAATCCCAGAGATCAGGTAACACAGACATATGTGAGGTTTTTTTGTAGTTATTTAGATTTCACCCTATGATATGGCTTGTCAATATGGTGAAAACTTAGCAATTGCCTGCTGTCTAGATGATTTGGTACTCTGACCACAAACCTCTGCTACTATCTCCTCCAGTGAGGAAACATTTAATTCAGAAATGCATCTCTCTGTGTCTGTTCCAATGTATCTCAGGGATACAGAAGAAAGAGTAAAAAAGAGAAATGTTGTATGTGGGCTAATTGGATTCATCCCAAGGGGGAATAGAAAACAGCAGTAATTTTTTAAGCAATGCTGTGAGAGGAAAAGTTGTTCTTTTCTTGTAGTTCTCGTGTTTAGTAAAAGGGAGCGACAGGCTTTCTTAGCTGTGAAGACATAAACACTACCAAAAGCTGGATAGACAGTTACTGTATATAAATTCTGTAGCGGACTGACTGAACTTTGAATTTTAAGAGCATTGCTTTGCTAAGTCATGCGTTACTTTCCTATTTACTAATCATCAAGCCGGAATGCTGGTACTCGGCTTTTTTTCTTTCTCTTTTCTAAGTTTCATAGTCAAGCCCGGGTCTTTGAACTGTCAGCGTCCTGATCCTCACTCCACTAAAATCAACAGAAAAATTAGACTAGTTGGAGTAGAAGTGGGATCCGTACTCAGTCCTGTGCTGTAGTGTGCCTTAACTGCATCTCGGTTTCTGTAAACTCTTGCCCCCTCTAGTGTCAGAACTTGTCTCCTGTTTTCCCTAAAGCCTGCAAACAAGGTACGGCAGGACTTGGCATTTCATTAAATCCAAATTCTGCCCTTCACAAGGTCACAGCCCCCAGTGATTCCTAGATTTCCTCAATTCTTGTACGTAGGAGTAATATTCGATTGTTATTGTCAAAGCTTACTCCTCTAATCACATACCATCAGCACCAATTTTACCATCACCGTCCTTATCTCCAGCAGCCAGAAGAGCCTTCGTTTCTTTGTCTGATAGGTCTCTTCCATCTGGGGTAAAGCCCTTCAGTACAAACCTAAAGAGGAGGCACGGAAAAAAAGGAAAGGTGGGGTTTTTTTCTAGAACAGGTTCACGTTGTATGTATTTGTACCACTGTTTCGATATGCAAGTCCGAGTCCGGAGTTGTATCTTCTGTTATTGACCTTCTTTAACTTTCAGGAGCGCTTTACTCTGAAACTGCATTTGACTGAAGAACTATCTGTAAGGTATTAATCGTTCATGTGTTTCAGGGTCCCGCAATAAAAGCTACAGCTAACTACCTCCAACACACTTTAGATCATGTAATCAGTAAACAACTGATTATTGCACACAAATGCTAGTCAAGAGATTGAATTCTATCTACAGTCTTGTAAAAAAAGAAAGTGGGAAATTAGACTCTTAAGGCAAGGTGGTTTGAGAAAGGACTTATCTTTACTTACTTTAATTCTTCCTCTTCAATGAAGCCGCTTCGATCTTTATCAAGAATATGGAAAACCTTCTTCACATCTTCTGGGCTCTTCTTTTTCAATCCTACCATCTCGAAAAACTTCTTGTAGTTGAAAGATTCAGCCGCTGTAGGAGATGAAAAGCCAGAGAACTGCTTAGAAAAGTCATTGAAACATATACCAACACATACCCGTGACTCTCTTCCGTACTACTGCGTGTCCCAGCCTGGGAGTCCCAGTGGAGCCCAGCCGTGGTAGGAGCTGGATGCACGCATTGTAATCGTCCGTGCTGCACAGAGACCAAGTGAAATCAACAAAGGGGGAGGGGGACAGTGTCTCCTTTTTGCAGATGAAGAGCTACAGAGGGATGGAGACTTGCCCAAGGTCACACAGGAAGTCTGTGATGGAGTTGGGAGCTGAAGTCTAACCTGCTTGGTCTCATTTCAGTGCCTTAAACCTGGTTTTTGCTAAGTTTTACGCTAAAACAGTAATCTGAGAGCGGATTCTGACTATTAGATTTGTCACTTTTTGACATTTCCACCCCTGGAAAAAAACCCACTCTGCTCTTGCTCAATCACGGAGCGTTGACGAGAAGTGCTTCGGAACACGTGGCTGTTTCAGTTCTGCTTCTTTTTTTTTTTTCCTGAAGACTTACTAGAAATCAGTGTTGCGTTTCGCCCGCTAAAGGGATGTGCAATCGCGGTCTGTCAGCTCAGGCGCTGCAAGGGTGCGCTGCCTGCGAGACCTTGTGAGGCTCGATCGCTTGGGAGGAAAAAAAAAACCCCAAACCCAGAGCTTTTGAAATCCGAGCTGAGATAAATGAGTTTACCTGCTCCACCTCTCCTCTCCTTTAACCGCACCCTCTTTTGTCCCACCCTCGTAGCCTAACGACTGTGGTGTGGATTAGAAATCCAATACAGTGACCTCCAAAACGTGCGGTGGCCTTTTTTTTTTTTTCCCCCCTTCCCGATGCGTCCGTATTCCCGCCGCAGCTTTTCCTATTACGTAAAAATTAAGGAGGCTCAGTCTTTCAGGATCTGCTTGACTAAGAGCTGTCATTACTTGCTGCTAATTTGCATCTGCTCCGGGACTTGGAGCGGACCCCAGAACAATGGAAGCTAATGAGAAAAACAGCTGCTGGATGGAGCAAAGCAGTTTGTCGGTCCCTTCGCCTCTCCGGCCGCTGAGTTTATCCGGGCTCAGCGGGTTTTGCGCTTCTGCCTGTTTGGGAAGGTCACCGCACGGAGCAGGACAGGGAGAGGCTGCTCTCCTTCCTGGTGCGATCAGCCAGGTAGTTTTGGGGCGAGCCATAATGCGTGCATCCCGCAGCACCATTCCTGGCGTTTCCTTGGGGGCAACCTTAAATGCCTGAATCCCCGTTAAGCACGAAAAAAAGGTTTGCTGTGTCAGCTTAGGGGTCGCGATGAAGCAGGGGGGTAGGGAAAGCCGGAGGAGTCCGCGGGGGAAGCGTGGACCGCCGCAGCCGCTGGTCCTGCAGAAAGCTTCTGCAGTCGAGCAGCGCACCCGCTTGCCCTGCTGGTGCCTTCTGCTCCATCCCGAAAAGCAAAGCCCACCCGGGGATTCCGCATCGGAAGTAAGAAAAGAGCGGTTTCTTATCTCCTTGAAACGAGAAGCGGCGCTTCTGCAATACCTGAAAGTGAATTTCGGGGGTGAGTGGGAAGCTGCCGACATCCACGGCTGACTTCCCTATCCCACACCAAGATATAATCCGCCCTGGTTCGCCGAGGGTTTTGTTCCCTTTGAAAGTATCCTCCCGGTAGAAGCGAAGTCTGTCAGCAGTTACTGCTTGACTTCCTTTAAAATAAATGTTTCACCTCTGTAATGTGCGGAGCAACTTTGCTGAGGATGCAGCCCTGCACTCCATAAACCCGCCACGCTTTCACCGCACTTCTGAAAACACATCCTTATTTGATAGTTTGTCTAGCCGGCTCCTCTAATCTTCCCCCAGCTTAAATAAATGCACTGCTATCCTTCGCTGAAGAGACGAAAGAGGGGAAAAGAGGAGAAAAAAAAAAAAAAAAAGGCAGCACTCACCTGAAAAGGCTCCCACAGCCTTCTTGATATCCTCAGCGCTGAGCACGTCAGTCATAGCCATCCTGCAACTGTTTGAACAGGGAAGCAAGTGCGAAAAGATTAAAAAGTGCTTTTCTCATCATTTCTGCTCATATGACCAAAGCTGCAGTGCTGTGTGGGGACGGCACACCGGGAGAGGCTGGAGCCGTGCCAGCTATATAGCTCTGCGTGGAGAAGTGCCACGGGCTGTCGCTCTCCGGTTCGCAGAGCACCGAGCAGCCCACAGACGCCAGGGTCCGGCTACAGAGCAGGGACGGGGATGCCTTTGCGGGGGAGCGGGGTGGGGGAGGACGCGAGTGGGGGGTCGCTCCCTGGAAGGTTAGAGCCTAAGCCTTACTGGAGCGGTGCCAGAGTCTGTCGTGATACCGGCTGGAGAAGGAGTTGTGCCAAGGTCAAGTTCTCGGGCGCGGTGGAAGAGCTAGTGGTGCAGAGCAGAGCCGTTTCCTTTACTAAGTCGGGACGGGCTTTACCCGTTCTATTCGGTGATGAGTAAGGAACTGCAGCATATGCCAAGCTTCAAGCTGCTCTTGAGGTCGGGAAGCAAATGTAATGTAGCTTTTGAACATTTGCCTTATCGTTCAAACACTTCAAACATCTCCCCCTTCTCCCTTCCCCCTCCCCTTCACACACACATTCCTTTTAGACCTCGTTTCTTTCGGGCCAGTCCATATTAAGCATCATCCTCGCTGAATTAATTATCACATCCCTGCGAATCCTACAGATCCCGTTTGTAATGCACAATATGCTGCAGAATCTTCCGCGACATGACACGGTGAAACGCGATGCGAGGTGACAACGTGCTCGTGCGGAGCTCCTGTGCCAGCGGTGGGCTTCTCGGGCGGCAGCGGGCGCCTCCCGATATCGCCAAAAAAAAAAAAAAAAAAAAAAAANCCCAAAAAAAAAAAAAAAAAAAAAAGAAAAAAGAGAAGAAAAAAAAGGATTTAGGAATTGTAATGTGGTGGTTTTTTTAGGGTGGTTGTTTTTTCTCCAAGAAACTGTGCCCATATGGCAAGTCGTCCAACTCGTTCTGAGAGCTTGGGCAGGAGCCATGCGGCTGCGATGGCCAAGGTTAGGGCCCAGTAGTAGGGCAGATCCCTGCAGGAGCATTGGCATCGCTGCTTCGGGACGGACGGGGGAGGGCAGCGCGGTGGCAGCGAGGTCCCCAGGCTGCCACCCGCGGGTACAGCCCGCTTCCCGCTGACGCAGTCGCACCCTTGTCCTGAACGGGCCGGCGAGAGCGCGGCCTGGAAAAGGAGGCGGCTGCTGCAAAAAACTGGCCTGGCTCCGTCAGTGATTCCTCGGCGCTTTTAAAAAGTAGGAGCCCCCATCCTTTTCTCCGCGGCCCAAGTTGCGCTATAGCGGGTGAGTCATTAGCACGCCACCGAGCGCAGAAGGACGGAGGAGGAGGTGACACTGGGGTGTCCCCCCCCTCCTTTTTTTTAACCCCCTTTTCTTTTTTAAACAGCAACTCTTCGTTGTGGGTGGGACTGTCGTTTTTCCCTCGTTGGAGCTTCCCTCCCCTCCCCCTCCCACCCCCCTTCCCCCCCCACTTTTCCGTGTATTCCCTGGGATAGAGGAGAGGCTCGGGTTTCTCCAAGGACAAACAAGGAGATGGATGGAGGAGCCGAGTCCTTCTCCCTGGGCTGCACGCACCTTTTCCCTGACGGCCAGGGAAAGAGGAGCTGGGCGCTCGCATGCTGACCCCGGACAAACCGCAGCCCCGCAGAAGGGCTCCCCGCACCTTCCCGCATGGCGAGTCCTGACTCAGCTGCCCCCCCCCGCCCCTGTTTCGGCGCTGGGAGGTGAAGGGGGGTGCAATAAAGACAGTTTCCACTCGGGTCACTCGGGTCTCTGGCTTCAGCGGGGTGCAGCTCGGAGAAGGGAGTTGAAAAAGCCTCGTGTAGCGCCGGTTAAAACCCAATCGTTAGTCTGTTTTACGCTTAGCTTAAATGTGGACCCCATCAATACACAGCTATTTACAAGAGAAATCGATGCGCGAGAGCTCCTGTAATTGGCGTCCCTTTACTTTTCCCGACGTGGCGGAAGAGAGAGGAGCCCCTCCTGGTTCCCAGCGCGGGCGCCTCCGGCCTGATGCGACGTGGCGGCCGCCCGCTTCCCTGCTCCGCTGCAGCCTGCAGAAGGAGCCGGGCCCAGTCTCCGCAGCTCCTTTGCTTCCTTAGCCAACCTTTTGCCGAGGTTCTTGGAGCCACGGGGGCCTCCTTTGAGCTCCCGGCGAAGGGGAACGCTCCCGACCACCCGCCAGGGAAGATGCTCTCCCCGCGGGAGACTCGTGTTTCGGCGTCAGCCCGGCTCTGCTGACACGGCAGGGCACGTTTTGGAGCGCTGCCCTCGCAGGTAACCCAAGCCAGGAGCTGGAGGAGGCGATGGTGAGCGCTGCCTGCCGCGCTGGCAGGCGCCCGGCCGCTTCACCAGCCTCACGCCGAGCAACACCGGCCGAGAGGCCCGTCGCCAGCGGGCGTCGGAGCCGCATTCCGCGCCCCGCTCCTGGGGAAAGCAGCTCCCGGCAGCTCCCGCCGCGCGTCCCTAAGGATGCGCGAAACTTCCCCTCGTCACCGGATCCGGCCGGCCGCGGCGGCCTAATCGTGCTGCGACGGCGAAAAGTGAGAGGTGCCGGAAAAATGAGGCTTCGGATCAGGTGGAGCCGTTTGTAAAGAGTAAATAACATTTCTCCCGGCTTCCCGTCCCCCGCTCACAAGCCCAGAGGCCGGACCGCCCGTGGCCAGAAGAGTGAAAGCAGCGACATACAGGCTGACAAAGAGGACAGTTGGCGACCTAACTGTGGGGGGGTGACCGAGGCCCGTCCCTAATCTCAGCCGTGCTTCCGTTTTAAGGACAGCTAGCAAACTTCTCTAGAAGCTTTTAAGCACCAAGCTGCAGTCAAAACTGCGATGTTATTCTAATATAAAAGGCGTTTCACGAATTGGCAGTTTCACACTCGACCCTTTCACCTTTTTCTCATCATCCCTGCCAGATGAATGACGCGTTTTTCTTTATTTCTGAGATTTTGCCAATTTCCCTGCCCGAACTATTTGCAAAATCCTCACCGTGGATTTCCAAGTTTTCTGCACAGAAGCTTTCGTATAGATCAACTCCCCCTTCCCACCGGTGCCAGAATGATGATATTCTTACTAAGTAAACGATCAAGTAAGTTAAGTAGAAACCAAACCGCCCTTCTCAAAAGCAAGCAATTCAGGGAGAATTTAATGCAAGAAACCCCCACGCCAAAACTTGAAGCAGAAACCCGGGAGTCCTTTGCGAAAAGGGTGACGCATTTCCTTCGTCTTCCTGATGCCCACACCGAGGAGAGCAACTTCATCCCATCGCTTACGATCGTCTGGGCATAAAGAGACATCACTTCTGTGACATTTTTTGGAGGGGGTGGGTTGCCTTTGGTTCCCGACCGAGCATTTCAGTAAATTCTGTTCACCGAGACCTTGCTCGCGTCCTGCTTCACTCTCTCCCCTCCCTTTCCTTGTTTTGTTATTTCCATTTTCTCCCCTCCTTTTCTCCTCATTCCCTCTCAATGTGTTCACCTATTTCCTCCTTTTAATAGGCCTTTCTTCTCGTTTTCAGTCTTCTCTGCGGGAAGCCATTCCTCGGTGTTTGGAAGATTTGCACCTCTTTCTCCCTGGGCTTTTGCTTTTGGGGAATGGGGACAGGGTCGCAGTGATGGAAGAGATCCTTATCTGTGTTCCTTCGGGCGAAGGTCCTGGGTTCCTGCCGGGCGCGGGCGAATCCACGTTTGCTGTGGAAGTTTGAACATTTTCTTGCTACTTACCTTTTGGATCTCTCCTAAGCACGCTTGAAAAGGGTGTTAGATATGGAGGTGGTCAAAAAGAGGTGGAACTCGGGGTAGGAACCCCACTTATATAATCTCCCTTGCTCTTTCTATCTTTAGCTGGTGATACCCACTCCTCACTGGTATCAGATATTCAGCGATTTTGGTGGCGGTGTCACATTTATCTTTCCCTTAACTAATCGAGGAACACTATTAATACTCCTTGGCACTCACCTTCCCCTGGCTGTGAAAACCTTTTACCTCGGAAAACTGACGGTCCGCTTCAAACTTTATTGTTAAGGGTAGAGGCAGGCGGCGTGAGTCAGCTGTCTGGGGGCAAATGGGCGCTTCAGCTCCCATCAGATGGAGGAGGTGGCGTTGGGGAGACCTGTCACGATGAATCAGGAGGTTCGAGAGTCGGGACTCTGCTCAGAAGGGAGGGAGCAGGAAGATGCAGCCTCCTCATCAGAGCGAGTGAAAGTAGAAAAGCCTAACGCTCCGGAGTTTGTCCTTTTCTCTCTTTGGCCCCGGCAGATACTACTCGAAACAAGAGAGAACAGCCCTAAACCGCCTCCCGCACCTACAGCGGCAACACTCAGCTTTACCTGGTGGCCTCGAAGGAAGGCAGAAATCATTTTTCCCGCAGGCAACAGCTTCCAGGCGCATCCAAAATGTCCATTCTGGGCCCCAATGGGCAAGGAGCTGTAGAAGTCTAAAAAATTTACAGCCTGAGCTTTCTTAGGAAAGGCGGAGAGTTGTAAGTGAAGAGATACTACATATACAGTCATAACACATTGACTGTAACCTTTTCAGCATATAAATTCCCTTTATGCTGAGTTGCTCATTCCAGGGAAAGACACCTTTGAAGACACCTCTACTTTTACTCTGCCAAGCAATAACAACAACAATAAAAATGCCATTGAGACCTAGTTGCCATTCTGTAATCCATCTGGAGACACCCTTCCTGATATTTAATGTTTTTGTGGCAAGGGGGATCATTTTATAAAGGACTACGAATCACATGTATCTGGAGTATATCTGTGAGTAAAAAAAAAATAATAAAATCTTTTCTGTTTCAGGATTCAAACCCAACAGTTCTTAGGTTAAAAGGCAACCCAGGCTGTTGTGATAAAACTGAAACTATCTTTTGGGAAAGGCAGGTGCTGCAAAAGTGACATTTGCTTTTTCTACCTTGATTAATTGATTCTAGAAGGGAGGAAAGATAATTGAAGTATGCATGGGATAAGAATATTTGAACCTATTTCTCTACTGCCAGTCTAATTTTTATGCTGAGTTCTGTGATAAATTGGAAATTCTCCAGCAGCTTTAGATAATTTCTAAAGAGGAAGCTTTGTTGGATCAAACACAACAAAAGTTAATTCAATCAGTTTAATGTTCTTGCTCTTATTTATTTTTATTATACTTCCTGTAGTGGTTTTTGAATTTTCAGTGTGCTACAGTAGCAGAGGAAGTAATATTATCTTTCAGGTAGCCTCCTTTATTTCTCACAAACACTGCATCTGTGCCCTACCTCAGAGAAAGCGAGACTTTGTATTTAATTACAATTTGAGATAGCTGACTCTTGTGGGTCCAAGCGTTTTAGCCAACTGGTGTGTTGCCTCTCGAGCAGTATGATTCATAGTACGCTGTTTACTAAATTCAGTGATGTGGGGTTTGCATTACATTTTCAAATATTACATACCCTTGATGTAGGACCAAGATTAGATTCTGGTTTAGAGACACCAGTATCTCGTGGTGGTTAGCTGGATGCTCCATTTCCATTTGGTAGCTGGCAGAAAAACTAGTCTCTCTTACCTCCTTTTGGCAGCTTAGAGAGGATAAGAATTTTAGGACTGTCTTTTTGGCTACTGGAGTGTGACTTCCATTTCCGTCTGCTCCATTGGAATGAGCGCATTTGTCCAGTCACGAAAAGAGAGCAAATGCAGGGTTAGTCATTGTGATTCCTCTGTGAAATTCAGCCATGTGAAAGCAATCCTGATTAGTGGAAATCCTTTCTTATCCTTTTAGCTAGTTCCTACTAAGGCTTATTTACAAAGAAGAAGCAGATTTATGACCTCATCAGGCATATAGTGAGGTCTTTGTTATATGTCAAGTATTTTGCTAATTAAAAGGCCTTTTGTTGTTGGGATTTTTTTTTGTGGAAAGAAGAATACAATCAAAATCTGACACTTCTAGTTTATTCATACAAATCTGCCTGAAGCTGAAAGACATGGAGAGTTGTGGCTACAGGATCACTGAGAGTTCACCTACGTGAAATGATAGAATTTAGGAAGAAATTTTGTGTTACTGCACTCACCAGTTTCAGTAATGTGGTTACATATTTACTACCACCTCAATCAGGTTCATTCAGGAAAAGATTAGGGCTGGGCTTCCCCTTTGGGGTCCATACACACTGCAGGGTTAATTGGGACCCTCATACGTTATAACTTCTTTTTCTCTTTCCCACCACACATAAATAACTGTAGTCGGAATAATAAGGTGCTCCAGGTCCATATCAGGCAATGTTGTTTTGTTGGCATCATCTTAGAATTGTGGTGCGCAGCATAATATGGGATTCCTTTGCTGTCCAAACTTGTAGAGATTTCTATAGTATCTGTTATAGTCACCAACCCATTATAGAAGAGAAGAATGATAAATCAGGTTGAATTTGCTGGAGTCCATATACCATCTAGTACCCATCCACATTGCATTTAGATTTGGAAAGAAC
This sequence comes from Chionis minor, assembly GCA_013398295.1. Taxonomy (NCBI): domain Eukaryota; kingdom Metazoa; phylum Chordata; class Aves; order Charadriiformes; family Chionidae; genus Chionis; species Chionis minor. The sequence continues at coordinate 105,368 of VZSF01001805.1, forward strand.
TCATGCAACAATTTAAAATATTTTAAAAAATATTTTGTATGCCTGCAGCATGCTTTGGTTAAAATAATTTTGAAGCATTTTCTAGCCAGCATTCATTACATATGAACTCCTTCATTTTGTACTAATGCAAAGCTCAGTGCTGGTCTCACCTGTGTTTAGAGCCAGGATAGGAATCCTTACAATGGCAGTTATTTTATTTGATGTTTTCCCAGTAAGTTATGACATAAATGTATGTTTCTTCCTCCTGCTATCAAACTTGCCGCTTCTCACAAGGTCCTAGGTACGTTGTCCTTTTTCATCTTACTTTCAAAAAAAAAGGAATATCACATTGCTATCCTTCTTTGCTGCAATGACATGCTTTAGGTGCTCTGTATAACCAAAACCCATACAATGCTGTGATTCAGGATTCCATAAACCCTGCACTAAAAGTCTTTTGGACAAGTAGGAGTTAACATGAGCTTTAATTAATATTGCACAATTTGGAATTATTAGGAAGGTGAAATGTCAAAACCCATATTGGCAGTTGTCCAGAATTTTAGGACAAACCTCTCCTGGCAAAAGTACCACTAAACCTTTCACGTTGGTGAGTACAGCTTGTAGCTTTATCAAAAGATACATTTACATAGTAAAGAATGTAGCACCTATTAAAGTTAGTCTGCCAAGGATGTTGTGATGTTGGGAGCTTTTACATGTTGGAGAGGGGAATGGGCAAATTCATGGAAAAGAGATCCATCGAATGTTACCAAATTCATACAGGCCACATGCAGCTTGTGAAGTTCCTGAGCTAAAGTGGTTGGGACTTGGGATAATATTAGGGGAAAGTGTTGTAATGTGAGTGCCTTGTACTTACATTCCTCCAAAGGCTTTTGTCTATGCCCACTGTTGGGGACAGGATACTGGGTTAGAAGACCAGAGGGAACTTATTTTGATTCAGTATGGTGGTTCTGAACTTATATAATTTATAATACCATACACGTATGGAAAGTGGAAGGATCAGGTGCACAGAATGTGTACGAAAAATAAATCAGTTAAAAGAATGACTCACAGTACCCACAGAGAAAAAAATGTTTTTCTTCACTAATATAAAACAGTAAACTTCAGTCCACGCTTACTGTGACTCTTCACTTATAAGCTGCTCTTGAGTTCATATATGCCCTCTTTAGGCTGCATATGAGCATATTTGTTCAAGTATATATATCTATTTTACACTACTACCCTGTGACCGAAAATGTCAGTTGTTTTGTATATACTAATTATCATTTCCTTCTGCCAGATGGAGTATATCAGACTGATTCAGGCTTTTTAGGTTCCATTACTTCTTCAAGGTCTGTAAAATGGACTATTCTTCGGTTTGCCTGAGAGAAGTCTGCATTCCTGGGATCAAAGCTTAATGGTTCAATTTTTACATACAACTCCTCTGATAATTGGCTCAGAATCTGGAAATAGAAAATGGCTACAAGGGATACCCCAGAGGCTAGAAGTAGGTCACTAATAGTCCATGCTACCAATGGGATTTGGGGACTCTCCAGCTTGTATTGCAGAAGGTGTGGAAAAGAAAGTGAAAAGCCTGGAACAGTATCACCCAAAGGAGATAATACAAATGAAAAACAACGCTAGGTGTTTCTGTGTAAAGCCCTGGTGAGAGTTAGGCTCAGATTACCGACCAAGAAAAAAGCTAGTGCTGAAAGAGTAGGTCTGTGTATCATAACACCTCTTAGCGACTCTCAAATGGATACTTACAGCAGGAAAAAAACCTGTTAGTCCCAGTGGGAATCCCTGACCCCAAGGTTAAGAGTATGGAAACAGTTGGTTTTCTTTACAGCAGACACTTTTGGGTATCAGACGTTTGTCATAATTGACACTCTGGTGTTGTTCACACTGGGATGGATAAGCCCATGTAATTATTACCATGGGGGTTATATTCCAGAAAAACTAGCACAGCAGAAAGATGGCTTCATTACTTACTCCCATTTGTACTAGGCTGCTGGTAGGAGAGCAGTCAAAGCATTTAGATCAGGGTAAACAGCTTTTGGGGAAATTTGACTTCAGTTTTAGCAGCTGGAATCCTGTGGTAACCCAAATGTTGATAGTTATTCTTTAATGAATCTGTTGTGGGTGTTGGGGTTTTTTTTGTGTGTGTGTGTGGTTTTTTTCTTTTTCTTTTTTTTTTTTTCTTATACTTTTATAGTCAGTTTCAGAGCTGCTAGTGCACATTGAGATGGATTATTTAAAAGTCAGAGGTTTGTAAAGGAGTCATATCTTTCCAGGTAAACAGCAAATGGGAAGAATTTTATAGCAGTGATGCTCAAATGGCAAGTTGGGGCTTTTCCTGCCAACCTCCCAAGTGGAAATTGCTGGCTAAGAAGGTCTATAACTAGCAGCAGAAAAGAAGCAGGGTAGTGTCAGCCATTTATTTATTGTCAATATTTCATTAGAAAACAATTCTTCCACTTACATGATTCCACGTCCACAGTAAATGAGATATCTTCTCAGGATTAGGTCACTATTTGAATCCAGCCAAGGACAGTATCAGTAAATAAGTCATTATTCTGCAGTACTGTTTCAGTCACCCTGATGACATCAGTTGAACAGCCTCAGTCTAGTTGTTAATAAACAGATACACACAAAACAAACTTATTTGCACTAAAAGAATATTTCCATGTAGTTCACAACCTCATTCAGATCCAAACATTGAATTCTCCTGTGCTTTCTCTTCTTTATCTCCTCAGATTGCCTAAATGGAGGACTGCAGGAAGGAAATCTCTTCTCTTGTTAGCGATGCTCTTCGTAAGAGAATGGGTGGACATTCAAGTGTTAGCTTGTCCAGCAGCATTCACTTCTGCTGCATCTGGGATTCCCTCAGGTAAATGTAAAAATTTGAGTTTATCTTTTGTAACATCCTTATCCTCTCTCTTCTGGAGAAAATTTTATTAAAGAAAGACTCACTGGCATATTCCTAAGGGGAGTATATTTTCCCTGCCGTTACCAGTGTACCACAACTTCTGACAATTTCCTTTTAGGTATTCCGTCTGAAAATCATCTTATCACCTCATTCATAATCTTACATATGTGGATTTCTTTTTTTCTTCCTAGGGAACGTGAAAATCTGAAAGAGCTTATTACCACTTTTTAAAACACTATTTGCAAAAAAAAAAAAAAAAAAAAGTTTTATTGGCCTAACCCATTTTATAGAAACTTACATTTTTTATATTCTCTACATCTGAATTGATGCTTATTATGGGCATAATTTTTTTTTTCTTGGATGTTTGTACTGTTTCTCCTTCCTAAAAATGTTTGTGGTGGCGCTCTCTTACATAAATCACCTTACTGCAGGGCCTTTTTGCACTCCTCCTTTCAAAACTTTCTGAATATCCCTTGTATAGGTCAAAGAAATGTTTTAATCTAGAAGTGGAGCACCAATGTGGCATGTGGTACAAATCTGAATGATATGCAACAGCACATTTAGCTCATGCTACGGTGTTTTGACAGTTATTTGTAAGAGGCTGTAGCTCCCAGGCTCTTTGAGTTTTGATCTCAGTGGAACACAGAAGTTGCTGTCTTGAAGAAGAATGTGGTATTTCAGTAAATTGACCATTAATTTCTTGCTTTTGGATGAAACAGGGACTCACAAGATACAGGTGATGTGCTGATCGGCAGCATTTCGCCTCCTGGAAATGTATCGTCTCTGTTATTTTTCTGCACTTCTGTTGACATTTCTACCCTCTAATGTGCAAAAGAAAGAACAAGTAGCAGGGCATACTAAAAAACTCATTGATCTCTGAGGTAGCTACTACCATTACTATTGTCTGACTGTCTTGGGATTTATTTTTCCAACAACGCTTTCTCCTGTTAAAGGGCAGACAACTGAAACACCGACAAATCAACTGCTTGCATGCGGCCACGCAATACAGTGGCGCAAGGAACTGCATGTTGCAGCCAGAACTGCGATAATATCTTCCAAAACGGAACATCCTTTTCTTTTTTGTTGCTCGAGACCCTGACTGCGGGAAGCGCAGCCTGTGACAGCAGTTTCCCTTGGGTGGAGCAGAGGGACGATCCCTTTCGCAGAGAGGATCTGTTTGTTACCTGACCCTGTCTTTGCTGCCAGGTTCACCCGGTGCATCGCACAGAACGTTTCAGTTGGGCTTCTCTTACCCTTTCTTAATAGAGCTAGATTTTTTTATAATTATTAATATTATTCATAAGCAAGTTTATTACACTAACAATGCTTAAAGATGTAATCACAAGAGGCAGGGGAAGGAGAGTGGCTCTTCCTTCTCTTGGGAGAGGGAAAGCTTGCCAGTGCCCTGTGAGGGAATGACAGATGATTTCTCTCTCAGGTTACACATGCTCTAAATCCTCTTCACCGTTTCTCTCCAGCAACGAGGAGACAGATTCTACTGTAACAGCACAGAACTTGTGCAAATCCCTTACAAGGACCCTTTATTACTGCTATGAGTAAAAACAAGTGACCTGCTTAGCTTTTCATCCTATTTTTAGAGAGGTTTGTATTTCTGAAGGACATATTTGATTCCCTTACATGGGAAGCTACATGGCTAGTTTTCTGTTGACTTTTTTTTCTTTTCCTTTTCTTTTAGTGTGATATGGGAGGATGAAGGTGGGAGAAAGCAAGCGTCTGTTTCTCTGAGCTGTTGTGATGGAATCCGTTAACCTGACATTTTGTGTGCTGTGATGTGCCCAATTCCCTTTCTAGCTGTTTCTAGTAGCCATGGGGATACAGACAGCAGAAATCACACTTCTCTCACACACTTTCTCTCCTGAAAAAAAAGCTGGTGAAAATGATAGACAAATGACTTTGGAAACAAATCTTTGATGTGTCCTCAGAGTAAATGCTATGAAGTCTTTGGAGAGGAAGTTTGTTTTTATTTCACCACTTCACTGTAACTTGTTTTGCAAGAATTGCTTTTACATCCAGAGAGCTGTAGTCTCAACTCAGTTGTCTTTTTAGGACCCAAGCCATCTTCCATAGTTGTTATTGGGACTCTTTCTGGTGTTTTTAATGGAGATTTCACCAGGCCCATCTTCTAGATTTTTTTACAGAAATTGCAAAGGCGTGGGGATCAATTAGTACCACTGAATAATTACTTTGTAGAGAGAAGCCTGATCAATTAGGAATTTGATTGACACCATCAATCTATGTAAGTACTGATCTTTTGTTAGAGATCAGTGACTTCTGAAAACTACTAATGGTTTAGATTGCAATTACTGTCCCACATGTAAAAAGTCTGTATCTTATTCCATTTCCTCTTAAGCATCATATCTTTTCTATGTGCTTTTTTCTTTTTAAGAAAGGGTAGATACTGGACTGTCCTTTTTTTATGTTTTGTTTTGTGTGGGTGGTTTTTTTTGTTGTTGTTTGTTTTGGTTTTTTTGAGGCGTGTGTGTGTGTGTGTGTGTGTGTGTAAGGATACCTAATTGTCCCTCTTCTGACGCAGAACTACCATAGAAGTTCACAGTTGTGGAATAATAAGGGATTATCATATGTTGCCATCAAAACTAACCAACTATTGATGTTGACATGCAAATTATTTAAGACACTGTGTATTTTACTGCTCACTAAGAGCAGGAGCAAGAGCAGGAGGGATATCTGTTCTGATAATTATTTATGAGCGTGAGTGAGAGAAGCAAACAAGGGACCGGTTGATTGTGTGAGGACAAAGACTGGGGAACGGATACATGCATGCATACACACACACGCATATATGAGAGATATATATGTATGTATCTGCAGATACATATCTTCTTACCACATGTGTGTTGGAATGGGTATCTCAATCGTGCATGCAGCCTTAACCTAAGCGTGTGTGTACACATACGTGTACACATACCACCTACATATATAATATACAAACTTGTAGAGGAAAGTAGGTACCTTTGTGCAAATTTATGCACACGTATGCATGCACACACCTGATGTGGAGTTAAATGGCAGGTTTTTTCAATAGTTGAATTCTTGCTCGTGTAAAATCAGGGAAATTGCCGTGATCTTGAAAAACGTGTGGCAGCTTTGAGAAACCTCTAGAGAAAAGCACGGTTCTCCTACCTCTTGATAAGCGCAACATTTGGAGCTTTCTGTTCCACCTCCTTTACCAGAAGTGCATCTGATACACTGTACAGGGATTTCAAAGTTTAATTTAGCTTAACTCTTGGCTGCAATCAACTGCTGATAAATTTAGTTGGGGGATTAGGGAACCTTAAAGACTAATAGCTCCTTAAAAGGAGCCTGAAGATGAGACAGCAAAACGAAAATACCTGCTAAAGTCTCCCTTAGAATGGTAGCACAACATACAGTCATAGTTTAGAGAAATAAATAGGTCGTTTTCAGGCAAGAAGGGATTTTTGTAGATATAGACACATGGAGAAAGAAAATCAAATGTGTGAGTATTTAAGAGACTTGATCCCTTTACAAAGTGAAGGAAAGGATATCCTGATTGGAAGTAATAGCATATAACAAACACCCTTCTCCTGTAGTTCTAGATAGTTTGCTAGCCCATAAAAAATAGCTATTGTTAGCTCCTTTTCCCCATTACTTTGTTGTTGTTGTTGTTGTTTTGTTTTGTAGACTGGCATGGTTAAAGTCTTTGCACTTCAGTGGCAGCAATAATTCAAGTGTCAATTCTTAAGCATGGCTACCACATCTTCTTAACCCTGTCTGTGGACAGTAAAGTGGATGTGGTGACCAGTAGTTCATATGTGCTGTCAAAAATGGAGACTGAAACCAGATCAATACAAGAAAATTCAGTCAGATATTTATTTGGAGAATAGACTTGTTAGAAATTACTAGAAGTTTCTTTTCCTAGATGCTTCTTTCTCCCTTGTTTTCATATTGCATCAAATTTTGTAGGTCCAACTGTAACTTAGGCCTTTCTTAAGTATTGTACTTATATGTCTTAGAGCGAGAAACAGTTCTTGTGCCAAAGACACTGTGATCTTGCACAGCCTTCTGCTTTATGCTTAACTTTTAAACTATGAATAGTACCTCTGAAGAGAGATTTAGAGCCTAAATGAGAATTCAGTAACTATTTCATGCCTTTTTTTTTTTCTGGCCTTCTTCATGCCGCCTTCTGCTGTCCCACAGTTATGTTTTCAGTTTTTCTATTGCCCAAGGGCCCAAGAAAGGACCTAGGTGTGAAAAGGTTAAAAAGAAAAAAAGTATTTGAATAATTATTATTCAAATTAAGATGGGGTAATCATTTGATAAAATTTAAATCTGCTTAAAATGAAATGTCCTTTCACAGCGTTTAATTATCTTGTGGGTTTAGCAGCTGGATGGCTATTATTTCAGCAAAGAGTTTATTGAGATTTGAAGAAGGATTATATGTAAAAGTAGAGTATCTGCTGTTAGCCTAGCTAAATCTGGTACACTTTGAAAGCATAAGACAATCATCAGTAGGAGTAAAAATGTGAACTATATTGCCAAGGGAAGCAAGTGTGCTTTGTATTAATTTTTTTTTTTTCCCCTGCAACATATGGAATAAAGCACAATTGGAAAGAAAGTACTCAGAGTAGGAATACATGTCTGCTCTGATGAATCAAAATATGGATTCATCAGTGAGAGAAACTCATAATTTTTCTAGTATAAAAATTTCTGATGTTCATAAACTTTTTGTGAAGTTACGTCATGACATAAGCGGGCCAGTAAGCATTATGTCTGACATGCAAACATATGTGAAAAACGACTGTTCTGTAACTGAGTCCAAAATTACAGTGATTTTTCAAATTATGTCTCTGAAATACCACTTGGGCTTATGTAGTTATGTGGTGAAAGTATTATCTTCTGTGATTCTTGTTCTCTGAAGCAGACATGTTTGTAAAACTCTGCAGCCTTTCTAATTGCTCACTAGTTGATGGTCTTAAGAGTCCGTTTTCAAGTTGTGTAAATTTTTCTTCATCATTTTTTTCACTGTCAGACATACAGCCAGGCATGCTAGGTTTCTATAACCAAATTATTTCTTACAGTATTGCTCTTGGTGTCTAAAGTCCACAACACTAACAAGAATAAAGAGACTGAGGGTAATGGGAGCCAAGCTACTACAGCAAAAGAAAATCTGGAGAACTGTATTTATTGCTAATAAAATTAGTGCAGGTCTAGTGCTTGTGTGGTGCATAAGTTTAGTCTCTTTACTTATTTTTATGGTAGCCATATTCTCTTTCTCCCTCCATTTCAAGCACTGAATACTTGATGTGTCAGACATCATTTGAGGAAGAGTGCTCTAAGGTACTTCAGGCATCAAACTATCTTGTTTATTTTACAAGGATCGCTAATGCAGACCAGGCTTTCCCTGGGATTACCAGGTCAGTTTATGGGTTTCTTGGTCATTCCAAAGCTTCCTCACACACTTGATAAACCTGTTGACAAGAGAGAGCTGACAAAGCAGGAGCAGGCCCAAAGCCAAATAATTAGCTTCTCTTTAGGGGAGGTGCCTTGAAGAATTCTTTTCCAACTCAGGATCAGAGATTTAGGACTGGAAGAATAAAGGGTGAGACAGGGATCAAAAAAGACCAAAAAAAAAGGTGATGTGGAGAGGAAAGTAGGTTGGGGAGGAAGATGGGCTAGGAGAGGAATGAGTGCCATGAGGAGAAAATGGTGAGGAGAGAAAAGCTGGTGTTCAAAGAGAATTCGCAGAGTTATGAGGTAGATACTATAAGCAAGGCACAGAGATCAGTTGGTTGCTTCTTACTGGCAATCCAATCCAAGAATATGCATCAATATGTTTTGCTATGAAGATATTAAAGTTAATTTTTCTAGAAGTCTTGTTTTTAGGAGAAATTGTATTTCCTCCCATTCTTTTTTTTTTTCCTTTTTTTTCTACAGGAATTGTAATTTTATAGCACTGTACCATAGACTTTCTGAAATGTTCACAGTTGCCAAATGCATGTGAGATTTTAATTTATGTCAAGCAGATTGTCTTGGATAAGGTGACCGGTAACTCCGATGTAGACTTTCGTTAGCTGAAGATAGCATATGGTGTCTGAACATAGAATAAATAATGTTAGAAGGGGCCACTGGACGTCATCTATGCAATGCCTTGCTCAAAGCCGAGCTAATATAAAAGATAGGTCAAACTTGACTAGTCAAAATTTGCAAGTCTCTCCAGATGGAGATCTCATAGCATTTCTGGGCTCTTGTTCCAATGTCACATTGAATTATTTTTTTCTTATGGCCAATGAGATTTTTCCCTTGTTGCAACTTGTGATTCTTGTCTCCAGCCTTATTTGTCCTCTGTTGAACTTTATCCAAGTTGTCAATATTTCTCTTGTTTTGGGGGCTCGAATAACTAGTGATAGTATTCCAGATACAGCCTTATATGCATTTAGTAGAGAAGAAAAATAATTCCTCTTGACCTACTGGCTACTGTTTTGCTAATGAAAAAAAAAAAAAAGTGTGCACATATAGAGAGAAACAAAGGAGATAAACAATGAAGGTATACAGAAAAGGAGGAAAAAGCAAAGATTTGAGCAAAGCTTGGTGAGCAAAATTGCAAGTATCAAGGATCTGAAAGTGTAGTTGTGCTAGGCAACCATGCTAACAGGCAGTGAAAAAAAGGCCCTGACCTATCAGCTTTTATAATGGAGAGGTCTTGGCAAGGAATATTGTCACCTCAGGACACCTCCAGATTTTTAGGTGCCAACAGAGTATATCCCAGGCAGTTCCCATGAGGGCAAGGGCAAGATTCTTATTTGTCAGTCTTTCCTTCCTCTCTCCTAATGTAAATCATCTTGGCTTATCTAAGAGACATAATTTATGGCCAGCCTGCTGGCTGGTCAGCTTCATGTCTCATAAATTAGATAGCCAGACACATGTGGGTCAAGTTTGGAAGTGCAATGCATGTCTTTAGAGGAGAGATGGATTCTTCCCAATCCTTTTCACATGTGATTGTTTCTACACATCCCTATTTTTTACTTTTATGTTCCTCTTTTTGTCAACTGTGTATTGTCCCTGTTTTTCCTCTTTTTCTGCAGTTGAGAGTGTTGATGGCTGTAACAGATCAGTATATGAACTTACCTGACTTTTATGCCTAATGTTTTGTTTATTCCACACCCCAGATACGGAATAAAGAACTATGTTCCTCTTCCCAGTCTTTCCTCCCTTATTCTCTCTACATAGGAACATGATGAGAGGAACTGCAAAGGAAGTTCTCTGGATGTCAAAGCTCATGATGTTCTGTTGCAGCTGAACAGCAGTAAAAATCCCAGCTCTTCTCAAATCCTCAAGAAAGATTTTATTTAGTCTCAGATGGGTCTGTGGGCTATAACAGCACTCACTGTACAGCAAGCCCTGAGATCCGTTATTTTTAAGCCCAGGTCTGCACTTAATTCTACCAGTCAACATAATTAGAAGATGTAAGGAGGATGCTGTACCATCCAAAGAAGTCTTTAGACAGTGCAGTTTATTTTGTTCTGCTATAAAGTGTTTGCAGTAGGAGAAGTTATGGATGTAATTCTGTTATCAAAGTTCTTTTTTTCTTTTTAAGCTGTAGTTCCCTCACTGTCTATTTGCTGTTACAGTCAAGAGAAAGAAAAGTTGGAGTTGGGAGAAGACAGTGGTATGTGGTGTTCTCCTTTTGGCTTTATCAGCACCAGGATGGAAGTAAGTAGTATCAAAACTGGGTCTAATTCAATACTTTCTCTACTGTGGAAAGTGATGATTCCACTAAAAGGCCTCAGCAAAAATTGGTTCAGTTAGCTGGAAGAAAAGAGGGGTGTTTGGCACAAAGGCTTTTCTAGTCAGTTAACGGGGATATATGCAGTTCAATCCTCTTTTGAGTACGGTCAGGCCAGGTTTTGAAGGTTAATTGTCCATTCTCGTTTTAGTGGAATATATTACAGTGCAGTCTACCTCTGTGAGATGCAGAGATGTTAACCAAGGTGGGGAAAAAGAGACAGCAGTTTCTCTTTTAAATCCTTAAGTATAATCTTGCAGAAATCAATTCTTATTGTGTCTCAGGGTAGTATTAAAAGAGCCTTGTGGCCAACAGCCTGGTTTAGTATTAAAGCAGACAGACAGAATCTAATACGGGAAAAAAAGAGGAGAAAAGCGAGTGCCTTAAGCTGGCCGAGTCTTTCTAATTGCTGGCAAATTCACTGGACCGGTCTGTTGACAAACAGGACAAGGAGAGCTGGAGATAGATCCCTGGTCGATCTGAGAGCCAAAAAATCAGCTAAACATCTTGGACAAGTTTGGAAGCTTGTTGCTTGTTTCTTGTTTGGCTGGCTTCCTCCTCCCTTCCCCCCTTTCTCTGCAGCTGAAGCAGCACTGAAGGGTGCGTACTCCGGCAGGCTGTTGGAGGAGTCTCTGGCCTCAAATTACACAGCATGAGAACTCGGTGCATAAAATTAGCAGCAGAGTTCTGTGTATTAGGCGCCAGGGAAAAATGTCACATTCAGCAGAACTCGGAGGCAAGAGGTGGAACAGAAAGAACTGGAACGTCCCCCTCTACCTATTACTGTTTTGCAGCAGACATATCTTGAGTGTGTCGTAGCCAGCTGGCTTGGAGCAAAGATTATTTGGGTTGTAAATAGATTGCATGCCTTAGTAAACAGGGATGTTTGGCTTTCTTCCTTTTTTCCTCCCTTCGCTTGCTCTTCCTTTATTCTGAAGTTTTCCTACTTCTTGTCTTTTCACAAGGTAATCACTTTTAACTCATGAAGAAGTTCTATTGACTTGGTTTTCTGCTCTCCTTTCCACCCTGCTGTGGTCTGATTCCTGGTGAGAAGCCCACTGTAGTGGCACAACATTCAAATTCTGCAACAGCTTATGTAAGTTGGTTGTAGTAAATCTGGAAAACTAAATGAAGTGCTGGCAAACAGGGCAAAGGCACTAAAGCAGAGGGAAGCAGCTGTTGAAGGGCTGGATTCTTTGGATACTGTCTCAGAAGCAGCTATCTCATTCAGAAAAACAATTACAGAAAAGGTCACGATTTCAGGGTGTGTTTTGGCTCCTTCATAAAAGCAGCAAAATCCTTGCCACGACAGTGTTAGATTGCCCTGAAGCATACACGTAAGAGAGGCTGTATTAGCATTTGTATGTGGAGATGGATTGCCAAGAGACATAAATGTAGACTTGCTTGAATTGTTTGGGGATGTACATGCACACACATACATTTGCTGTGTTGTCAGAGTGCTTTTGTAGGACAAAGTTAGCAGGCAGCAAAGCTGGTTTAATGTACACCTCCCCATTCGTTCTCCATATTGATGTCTGTGCTGTGAGCTGGGCTGGGAAATTGATCCCTGGCTTAAAACATATTTTTACAGCTGGATCAGTTAGTTGATGTATTTTGCAACACAGCCTCAGACGTGCCTTCCTAGGGGGAAGGAAAACGCAAGAGTACGTGAAGACAGGGAATTTCCTAAGCTGATACTGTCACCATATACTAATTTATTGAAATCGCACCTTCAGAGTCCCCCATACCTTTGTTTGGCTCAGATTATTGAAGCAATCCACAAGCAGAATGATGCATTCCTGGATTTTCTGCCCTGGGGCAGAAAGCTATTCTTCATTTTGTTTCCTTGTTCTTTTCCATAGTAGGGCAGGCCCTTTGGCTACTGCTGTTTAACATATGTTATGGTTCAGCAACTATGTTCTTTTCCGAGGGTTTGGGAATCAAGGCCTGGCATCAGAGCATTATTGGGACATTTTTAAAAGCTACATTTTTATATTGTTTTCAGTTTGCACTGTGGGTGATTTTGAGCGCTAAGGTTTGGATTGCTAAGGATAATGGTTGTAGTTTCTCACTTTTCACCTGACTTTCCCAAAGAATTACACTTCTATTGAGGCTTTTTCCTCTCACTCCTCAGAAGAGTATTACTATCAGCCCCATTTTACAGGTGGCAAAGCTGAGACATAAGGAATCACATAGGAAGCCAGTGGCTGAACCGAATGCAGTTAATTGAGAAGTCTCTTATTTAGACCCAGCTTCACATATCAAGGCAGCCTTCTGTCTCTTGAGGTATGGGAGACACAAACTCCAGCCTTCCGCACCTGAAATAGACAGACTGGCACCTGGCTTGGGGTCAGTTTGCTTATTGATATGGTAATTGATGGACTCATTCCACAAGTTTATCTTCCAAGGAATAAAGGCTGAAGTGATAAAAGACCAGTAGGTGAGGCGGAAGGTGAGACAGGCTATAAGTATATGCTGTGAGGAATACTGACAGGACAGGACAGAACAGAACTTTGAAAATAACAGCTCTTGCCTGCCTATCCTAACCTCTCACCCCCTTGCCCCTCAATTTTATTAGGGAATATTGTCCCAATTTATGAACCATTAGAAAATAAGCCATAAACTCTCTATAATAAGCAGACTGGATATGTCTGCACTAGAAAATTGTGCTTCTCTGACTATATCAGTGTAGCTTAAGTAGTACAACTCCCCTAGGGTAAAGACAATTATACCAGTGTAAAAGTGCATATCCAAATATAGCTCAGTCCCGAATGGGAAGGTACCTTTATACCAGTAATAACTAGGTCCACAGTAAGGCACAGATTTATTTCCTTAACTTTCGGAACGTGAGGTGACAAAATTGGGAATATAGTTACTTTATCATTTGTGTATATTCCAAGGAGACAGATAAAACCAGAGGGCGAGCTGGCCCACTTGAGGTCTGACTTACTGGCCAGTGCTGCCTGTCTCTCTTCATTGTTCAGAAAACTTCCACTTAACTAAAGGCACTTATCTAAAGTTTAAGATTTTAGATTAAGTAAAAGGAATTTGGTCACAGGATTTCATCAAATGAATGGGGAAATTAAATTGTTTGGAACAGTGTGGGATAGTTTGAGTGCAGCACTGCACAAACTTTAGCAAATCCCAGCCCTATTTTGAGATTTGAGATTTTCTTTGTCTGAGTAGCAATAACTCTGGCAGATTTTTGACTCTTGAGATGATTGAGAGACTTTCCTGCCACAAAGGGTCACTGCTGCTATGCGCTCAAAACTAGGTTTTAAGCTTCTGGAGGAGTGGTTGTAGGCTTAGCTCTCTCAGGAGTTCTTAGATGGAGCTTCTGGAATGGACAGTTGACTGGGGCATACAGGTCCACCTCCAGTGCACATCTGTCATACACAGTAGCAGTGGCAAGCTCTGCCCTATTTGTTCCCTATTTGCCTCTTTTATTCTGGAAGTGATATGCTATCTGGATGAAGAAATGTTCTGTTGCTGTTGCTGAGCTTCCATTTTTCTCATTTAGTGTAGTCTTGGGCATCAATATTCATCTGAGCTCTGCAACAAAAATCCCCATTGCTCATCAAGGAGAGGTTACTACTGTTCTGGTAAGACTTCCTCTAACTCTTCCGATCTTAAGTGATCCTACTATATCAGAGAGAAATTCTGTGTCTTTTTAAAGGATTTTTAAATAAACCACATTTATTGTAAAGGAAGAATTATTTTCCATAGAGAGGAAGACCATAATATTGCTTGTGATATTGCTCTGCATAAGAATAGCTGGCAAGATCTGGCTATGGCATCATGAACTAACAAAACCCAGAAAAATACTGTTGAATGCCTATTTCCAAAATAGCTGATAATAACTAAAGAATAATCTCACTTTCTAGGGTATTTTTTCCTGCAATACTTATTCCTTGTTTTGCTTAAGCAATTGAGGTGCAAAAGTCAAGATTCAGTTATGGGATTTAGTTTGATGTTCCAAGAAAAATGTCATTAAAAAAAAAAGGTTGCTGTTTCTTTACTATTTGGTTCTGTAATGCCCTTTCATGTTGAGTAGTAATTTATTCTAGAAATGACACCATCAAATTCCACTGTCAGGAACAGTGGGAGATGCTGACCTTTAAATGTCTTTAGTTTGCGATGGATTGTTTAGTTGTGTTTATATCAACAGAACATGATCATAATCCTTTTCTGCAAATGCCTACCAGTTACTTTTCATCCTAAACAAGCAGTTGTGGAAACTGTGTCCAGATTCAAATCAAAGGAAATTTCCAAAGTTCTGTTTATCTATACTTCTGTGCCTTTTTTCCTCCTAACACAGCGTGTGACAGGGAGAGCATCCATGCACTCAGCCAATACGGATTGAGCCATTATCTAACGAAGAATATAAACCCAACTATCTCATCTTTGTTTTTTCAAGAAGTTCAGAAAGATAGGACAACTTCAAGAACTTCTTTTTATTATTATTTTTTGGATGGGTTTGTTTCCAGCTGTCCTGAGAGCCTATACCGAGGAAAGAGAGTCTTGTTACTTACCATGGGACCAACTGTCTTCGAAGGCTTTTGTAGCACTGCCTGCAAAAGAGACCTGAAAATGACAGGACAGACATGAGTAGCTTATCTTATGTAACTTTTGTCCAAAAATTTTGCAGACCTGTAATCCATTATTCATGAGCTATTATAATAATGATACGGAGTTTAAACATGACCGCATTTGAAAATAAATACTGCAAAGGTGTGTTAAAGCATTCTGTAAAGCTGATGGTAACCATAAAAGCAAAATCTGTACAAGTACGTAATATGAATGGAAAATGGAATATAGCCCCAAATCACTTTTCTGAAATTGGTGTTATCAGCAGCTCAGCCTCAAGCAACCACAGAAGACACTCAAGTGCTAATGATGTGTACGCTACAGAAACAGATATTCCACATATCCTTTGAAAACAATAGGTTGAATGAAACTATCTTGCAAGCCAACTCTGCTGTATGTGTTTGATGTTCAGTTTCCTTGCAGTGATTGTTAAAATGTTTTTTCCTTTACAGATGGATCTGTGATGAGACTAGAAATCTTTTAAGAATATTATTCTTGTTAATTTTATTCTGTTGCTTAACAAATTTATTCTATGGCTGGTGATTGAACATAACTGTGCAGCACTTTTCCAACATCAGATGCATCAGAGAGAAGCGTATTCTAGAGTGTACAGACACGCACAGTCAAAATGATAAAGTAGCTGCTTCCCTAGTAGACACGGTATGTAGTGCTGTCATCAGAATTGATTCAGCTGAGTATTCTTGCAATGTTCCTTTGATTTACCTTTTATTAGTTGTTCACGTATCTTTAGTGGTTTCACAGAATCATAGAATAGTTTGGGTTGGAAGGGACCTTAAAGATCATTTAGTTCCAACCCCCCTGCCATGGGGCAGGGACACCTTCCATTAGACCAGGTTACTCAAAGCCCCATCCAACCCAGCCTTGAACGCCTCCAGGGATTACATTTCCGTTTTCCATTAAAATTCCATGCTTGCTCTGCTTGTTTGGTTATAGCTGATACACTCAGATTTCCAAGGTGCTACGTATCCTTGCACAAGTATTTTCTAACAACATGTGCATTAGACAGAAGGCCACAATTTTGCAGCTCACAGGCATACATGGCCAAAATAATATAGTAGGTGCTGAACTGTGAAAAGCTATGTAATGTGTCAGCATATGGTCATGATTCAATCATCTGAGGATTTTCTTAGTAGTCTCCTTTAATTAATTAGTTTGTTAGCATTTCTTGTACCTGGATGCCTGCTTTCTCTTGCACATGGATAAGGGTCAGGGCATAGTGCCATAATGCCCATACTGCCCATGGTGTATGAGTGGCTTTTCTCAAAAGTGAGAGCCGACTGTAATGAAATTAGATATTTTCCTAGTACTATCACTATAGTATCAAATTTGTAATGGACATTTATTTTGTTCATCAATAATAAAGTAATTATTTGAGCAGAAAGAGAATTTGCGTTTGACTAGACACCGCCCATTTCCTCAGCCCAAATAGAATAAATTGCTATTTCTGTTATAGTAGCACAGTAGTAGAAACTGAGAGAAAACACCTGGTAGTTGAGGCACTGATTTCGTGCAGAAGAATATGGCAAAGCAGTGCTTCAAACTGTAGTCTCTCACAGCCTAGGTGAGCCTTCTAACCAATCAGCTGTCCACTCTTCTGAGGTAGGAACCTGCCTTTTTCTCAGAAAAGAAGGTCTTGGTTTTGGTTTAGTTCAGAACAAGAAAATATTGCAGGATCGGAAACTTTCTTAGCAGGTTTAGCATTATTCTGTAGTATTATTACTGGCTATAATCTCTAGTAGAGAGTAGTGGAATTCAGGAGCTGCTCTCTGTTTTACTCAGCTTACAGCAAAGCAGCTGCATAGACAATTTGTCTGTGAGGTTGTCTGTCGACTTGTTCTTGAAAAGCCATGTCTCCTGGTAAACAATGAGCAAGTATTTTTGCATTGTGTCATGTCTTCTGTCTCTTAAAAGATGTACCTGCATTGTGTCTAGGTTATCTTTCAAGAGATTTGAAAAAATTAGCATATCCTTTTTATGATTTTCCTTTCAAAACTCTGATATGCATCAAATATAAACAGTTACCTTAAAAGTACTCCTCCAGACTTTCTCTTTCACTTCTATTAAAGTTTGTGCAGTTCTTGTGGTTTCCACAATCTTTTTTTGCATGTGTTGGGAGGTCCCCACTGAATTTTCATGAGTTCATATATATTGATCTTGCGATTAAGAGTACTGGTCAAGGTGATCTGTTCCTGTTTCTTTCTGAATGTCAGGAGAAAGCAAGAGGATTGCAGTTAGAGAACTTGATTATTGTCTCTCTCACTCAAGGCAAAGGGAAGAGAATAATAAGCCTGACTTCAGGTTACATGAGGACTGCACATTTAGCAGGCCTCATCAAGTAAATGGAATACACAGCGGAGTGTGAGGGTCTGGGGAAATACTTATATCCAACGTCACCACTTAAAACCACTCTGCTAAGTCTGTGTGGGCAGCACAGAGTAGCAGATCACTCAGAAAATACAATTCAGAATTTTGTAGCTTCTCCTGGTCTCTTGTGATCAAGAGGCACTATAACCCCTCTCAAATTCTAGAATGGTGCCTTCAGTTATCCACAAGAAAGAGATGGGTGAAGAATTTACTTCATTAAAATGCAGTGAAATGCAGTTTACTCTGAAGGCTGATGATTACAGTTGTAAATAGAGTTTTATTTTGAAGGATGCTGGTTGACTTTTGCTCCATTCAGATAAGAATTTTTGTGCTTGACAGCAGAAGGAGGAGAAGGGACCAAGTATGTATTGAACATGAAAATGGAAGACTCAAAGGCTGAAATGGGGACGCAACGATACCGTACATGAGAGCTTTTGACTAAGGTGTATAAGCTATGCTGCAACTTACCTGCAGTGTTAGGAAACAATGGTTTCCTCATCACTTTCTTCCCTTTATTTTCTTCTTGAAAGATTGTCAGCTGATGTTATACAAATGCTATATCACTGCTTTTTGTGTATAAGGTAAGACAGTCAGGATTCCCTTTAGGTGAGACATTACCCTGTCTTTGTAGGTGGCAAATGGGTATTGTTTTGAACACGTGGAGCTGGAAAGATCTCTACTCTTTCAAGGATTCATGTTTTACTTGCATTGATCTATCCTTCAAAGCTCATTTCTGAATCTCTTGTGCCTGATAACCCTATGTTTGACAAGGTTGAGTTTCCTGACCATAGTTCTGCTCCCACTTGAAAATTTATTCTTTAGCTCCACCTCCTGGCTTTTGGTCCGTGGCAATGAGGTTTCTCAGGAACCACAGAGCCTCAAGAAGGGATCAGAAGTATTAATCGTAGTTTACAAACACTAGTGTAGAGGTGTATTTAGTGACATTTCAAGTGGGTCAAAACAGAGTTTGTTGAGCCCACTCATACTGGCTTTCCACAGAGGCAGATGTTTTACTGAAGAGGTGGACAATGGAATATGTGGCTCAGAGTTTCTGCTTTTTGTTGGGCTTTTGGTTTCTCAACTGTGGCAGTTTCAATACACGACAGCCATGACAAAACAGACTTTCTTTATGACTATTCTTACTCTAGTACTTCCTCAATCTCGTGGGGGTGGGGAGGTACAGAAAAAAATCGTCTGACACTGAAACATTAAAATAACGATCTCTGAAGCCTTGCAAAGGAGTCTTGATTCATGCAGGGAGAATTGCTTTGACTGTGTTCATTCCATTCAGCCAGGAACTGCCCAAGAAGCAGAGGAATAGAGCTTAGCCATCTGGATTTAAGAAGCTGAAAACCATGTCTCTTCCCCGGCAGCTGCGAGAAAAGAGGTAATGTGTCTCTCCTTCCTCACACCTCCCCACAAACCTCCATGTAACTGCTATGATCTGTTAATTTAATTTCATGATTCTAAAAAGCTTATTGTTATCATAGCTTCTAAACTATTAGGCTGCTGAGGACCATTTCTTAAATTGGAGTGAACTTTCTTCTTTTCATGGGAAATATTCAGCATCTATGACAATAGCGGGTCATTGTCCTCTTTACAGCTGCAAACAGTTTCCCTTTTACTGGGGTTTGTGATATGAGTGTTTGTGATATGACTAATTATATCTCTTGATCTCTGTAGCCACATCCCTTTTCACAGTAAATGGTAGTATTTAGGGTGTTGTAGGTGGTGCTGATTCACGTCATTCTCCCTGTACAGAAAGCTATTACAAGACTTTGCATCATAACTTCAGCCTTCCAGATGGGCTATGCATTGTGGAAGCCCCTGCTTGGGATATTCTCCTAGCAGAATAAACTGAGACAACTGCCATGTTTATTGTATTATCAGAATATTTAACGTCGTGTCAGCTTGGCATTTCTTAGATGATCCTTTCTAAAGTTTCTCTTTCTCTCCGCCTCATTTATTATCCTTTTTTCCTCATTCTTGATCCTTTTCACTTAAGTGTTAATATAAATACCACTTTAACAACATTGAGTTCTAAGACTGAAGCAAAGGTGAATTTGTCTTCTGTTTGTAAAAGATGTTGTACCAAGGAGGAAATCCCAGAGGAAAAAGCACCTGCCAATCCATGCTATTTTACTGTCTGGACAATATAGACAAGAAACATGAGTGTATGGTCATATGGCTGCTCTTTCGGCGGTCTTGCAGGGATCCTTCCTTCTCTCTTGCTTCAAATCCAATACTTTCTAGGATCTATAAAGCATATTCTAACTTTGCCCACTATCATGTATTCCTTCACACGTTTTTGACATTTTCAAACAAGTATCTTTGTGCTTGCTTCAGGTTATCTGCTGCGAATGGAGGGTCTCCCTGTAAATCTTTGCCAGGCTACTCCTTTTTTTCAAAACATCTTTAAGAGTCTGCTTTACTGTGATATTTACAAGAAAGCCTGACAACATTTCAACAGCTGATGCAGGCATCACTACTTATGATACAGAACAATACTATGTCTTTGTTTCTTTGCTTTTTTTTTCTGTTTGTGCTTATCCTTCTGTTCTTTCTTACATGTATAAGGTACGTTGTATGCATCTTACACAGGGACTGTAAGGTTTTAGGAATTTGCTTTGTGCTGTCAGTTACTAGAGCACCTAGCACAACAGAACTCTTTCCTATTCCCCACAGTAATGCAGGAATAATAACAGCACAAATCATGGTATATAATGATCTACTTAGAATGAGAGATACTGCTGCAGAATTATTGTAAGTCTACTAGATGCTGTAGGAAGGATTCTCCAAGCCACTTTCGATGATTTATCAGCAGTCCTGGCTAACCAGGGAGGTCTCAGTTGACTGAAGGTTAGAAAATGTGATGCCCATCCACAAGAAGGGCCAGAAGGAGGATCCAGGGAACTACAGGCCTGTCAGTCTGACCTCAGTGCCAGGGAAGATTATGGAGCAGATCATCCTGAGTGCCATTATGTGGCACATGCAGGACAACCAGGTGATCAGGTCTAGTCGGCATGAGTTCATGAAAGGCAGGTCCTGCTTGACTAACCTGATCTCCTTCTATGACAAGGTGACCCGCTTGGTGGATGAGGGAAAGGCTGTGGATTTTGTGTACCTGGACTTCAGTAAAGCCTTCGACACGGTTTCCCACAGCATACTCCTGGAGAAACTGGCTGGTGATGGCTTGGGTGGGTGTACGCTTCGCTAGGTCAAAAACTAGCTGGAAGGGTGGGCCTGAAGAATGGTGGTGAATGGAGTTAAATCCAGTTGGTGACTGGTCACAAGTGGTCTTCCCAAGGGCTTGGTACTGGGGAGCCAATTCTTTTTAATATCTTTATCAACAACCCAGACAAGGGGATTGAGTGCACCCTCAGTAAGTTTGCAGGTGACACCAAGTTAGGTGGGAGTGTCAACCTGCTTGAGGGTAGGATGGCTTTACAGAGGGATCAGGACAGACTGGATCAATTGACCGAGCTTAATGGTATGAAGTTCAACATGGCCAAGTACCAGGTCCTGCACTTGGGTCACAACAACCCCATGCAGCGCTACGAGCTTGGGGAAGAGTAGCTGGAAAGCTGCCTGATGAGGGGTGTTAGTTGACAGTTGGCTGAATATGAGCCAACAGTGTGCCCAGGTGGCCAAGAAGGCCAACAGCATCCTAGCCCATATCGGGAATAGTATGGTGAGCAGGACTAGGGAAGTGATTGTCTCCCTGTACTCGGCACTGATGAGGCCACACCTCGAGTACTGTGTTCAGTTTTGGGCCCCTCACTACAGGAAAGTCATTGAGGTTCTGGAGCGTGTCCAGAAAAGGCCAATGAAGCTGGTGAAGGGCCTGGAGAACAAGTCTTATGAGGAGACACTGAGGGAACTGGGGTTGTTTAGCCTGGAGAAAAGGAGGCTGAGGGGAGACCTTATCACTCTCTACAACTACCTGAAGGGATGTTGTAGCGATGTGGGTGTCAGTCTCTTTTTCCCAAAAAACAAATCCTTGTCCTATGACAAGAGGAAATGTCCTCCACTTGCACCAGGGGAGGTTTAGATTGGAGATTAGGAAAAATTTCTTCACTGACAGGGTCATCAAACATTGGAACAGGCTGCCCAGGGAAGTGGTGGAATTGCCATCCCTGGAGGTATTTAAAAGGTGGGTAGACATGGTGCTGAGGGACGCGGTTTAGTGGTGGTTTTGGCAGTGTTGGTTGGACTTGATGATTTTAAAGGTCCCTTGCAACCTAAGTGATTCTATGCTTCTATGATTAAGAATACTTCCACAGTTGATCACATTTCTCAGGAAAAACTTATCAGCTTAAGTGTTTCTTTTGTAGTCCTGCTAATCTAGCAAGTCTAGGAATGATAGGGATATTTTTCAGGCTTGATGAATCTCTACAATAGTCACTGACTTGTTCTGAACTTATAGAAAGTTGGCATCACAAGATCAGACCTCCAGAGGAGAAGAATGACACCACGAGTTTCTAACTTCTTGGTTTTGACACTAGATAATGTGATGTTGCCTATCTTTCTTCTGAATGGCATAGAGACCTCTGAAGGCTAATGCCAGTATGAGTAACCTATATCTTTTGTTCTTGCTTCACAGTGATTTTGACCAGCTTCCAGATGATGTACCTGTTTCAGCTAACATTGCAGATATTGAAGAGAAGAAAGGCTTTACTAATTATTATGTAAGAAGGGAGATTTATCTTGTCTCTATATGCCCTCATCTGTGACTGGTTTCGTTCTGGGAAGCAAATTGCAGTTAATCTGGTGTAGTTGCTTTTTTGTATGAATAATTCTGTGCGGAGAACTTCTCAGTGCTTCTTTTTTTCTGGTACGGAGGTTAGTCTGCCACAGATTTAGTATAAAATGTATTGTCTGGGTGCAATATGACAGACGTATCCTCTAACATTGCTTTTTTTCTAAATTTTTAACTAATTTCTGATTTGCTTCCTGAGTGCTATACCTTTGGTGAAGATGGTGGGAAAGAAATTCAAGGAGGGTAGAAGGGCAGGGTCTTGTCTTCATTATTCCATGGTCCTATCAAGTTAGGATGCTTCCATCTACACAAAAGGTAGTATATTAATGTCATGAATGAGCACACAGGAAGGGAATAGTAGGGAAAAGCACTATGAGCTTTTCTGAAGAGGGGTTTTGGATAAGATCAACTCAGTCTGACTTCTGCAGGGTGCTGCTTTTGCTGGAGATATTGCACGGAAAACCTTCCCACTGCAGTATGCAGGTTTTACTCTGGAATATAGTGATTTTTGGTTGCTCTGTCTTTATGTTTTCTGAAGGATTTGGCTGCAATGTGACTTGGAGATCAGTGTATGGAAATCATGTGCTTCTTTAGAGCAAAGCAATTTTGGCAAGAGATGAGAAATAAGACAGTAGTTCGAGGAGGTCAGACCGTAATTTCTGAAATTGTGTACTTTAAAGTAAAAAAGAAGTACGAATGCCTTCAATTCTGAAAATCAATTCATTTACTTGTCTGCCTATAGATTTAGATGTCCAAAGCATCCTCCTGTAAAGTATTTGTATTTACCTTCCTAATATGTTTTGTTTATCACTAAGGCAAGGTGTGTAAGCATAAAGTAGCATCGAGTCATTTCAGGTTTCCTTTTAAGATTATGTGACAGAAAGTAGCCACAGGGACAGGATACCCGCGAAAGCTGGACCCACACGTATACCGCACTGTCTCGTGCTAACTTGTCATTTTCTAGTACACGAGTCTGCAGATGCTTAACTGAAGTCTTGCTTTCCACTCTGCCCCTAAGACAATACTCCCACTACCGGAGCGCTGATCTTCTCTTCCTATTGTATGTCTCCCTTTCATTTCATGAGTATTTGTAAGTATGAACATCAGTCCAAATCCCCCTTCTCGGTTTCAGATGTTTGTCATTGAAGTAAAGGTTAAAGGTGGTGGCAGATACCTGATTTTCCGACGCTATCGTCAGTTCTATGCCCTGCACACCAAACTAGAGGAGAAATATGGGGCAGAGAGCAAAAATAGCCCGTTTACCTGCACACTCCCCATATTGCCAGGTAAGCTGTCGGTACCAAATCTATGCATGATTAGCAGCTTTCTCAGCCCCAGGCCGTCCTAAAGAGGAGTGCATAGTCGGGAAGTAGTTGTGACAAAGAACTAGTTCCCAGCCGTGGATGCTGGAGAAGTCAAGTTCCATTGGTAGCCCCTCCACTTGTGGTAAAGTTCATCTAGAAACCTAAGCTCCTTTAGAAAATGTGTATTTTCTTGGAGATCCTACCTTCTCCTGATTGCTTCATTTCTCTGACAGCCTCCATTTTTTTTTCTTCAATAACCATCACAGGTCTAATATTTTCCAGGAAAAGTTTACGTTGGGGCCAAAAAGGAAATTGCTGAGAACAGGATTCCTATCCTAAATGTCTACATGAAGGTAAAACTTAATTTTAAGGTAGAGATTACACTAAGCACTGCAGGTACTTGAAAGTATGAGCCACTCCACATAAGACTTGTGCTCTAGGCCCTTGAAATCAGCTAAGATAAGAGAGATGTTACTGTTGTAGTCCTAGGTATCTCCTCCTCTCTGTATTGTTTTGCCTGAAGACACAGTGTCCACACTGTGGGACAACCCACAGTCCTATTCCCCAGAATGTTCAAGACTGCAGGATCTGCTGGAGTACACAGTTCACAAAGGCTCACTCCCTGCCTTCATATATAGACAGATAGCCTTATTAAAAAAACAAAACAAAACACCAAGATGTATGATGAAACGGAGAAACTCCTCTTGTTGCGTGAATATGGAGTTGGTATGTGCATCTGAAGGACTTAGGAGAGTGAGGTGGGCTTCTGGGAATACCTGGTCTACAGCAAAGACACAGCCGGTAACATCAAGGAGAGAATTTCTGTGTGTGCAGGTTAAATGAAGACCTGACTTGAAATCAGTAAAAGTCTGAAGCGCTGGGCGAGACTTCCAGTACCTAAGATTGCCTTCTTTCCACAGTCATTCATGTTCTGACGGGAAACGCAAAGAGCAATTTACTCCTTCTGCAGTAAATCAGGCACAAAAAGAGTGAAGCAATATATTGGCCAGCTCCAGGAGTAAACAGGAGAAACTGTCATCTGTTCAGCCGTGTCCTGCTGAGTGAGAAGGGAGGGGGGGGAGATTTCTGGCAGTAAAGAATATCCTTCATGATCCTGTAGGTCAGAGAGGCATATTTGTTACATGTAAATAAATAGAGAATCGGTCTCTCCCACTGTTACACTCTGCTTCCTACTTGCTCTTGGCACAGAACCTACTCTGCCTACCCGTTTGGGTGTTGATGGATGAAGAGGTCCGGCTGTTCTTCTACCACTCAACCTTTGACAGCGAACAGGTGCCTCACAGACTGAGACGGCTTCGCCCACGGACACGCCGAGTGTAAGTGATTGACATGTTTTTCAGCATTGCTTGGTGTAAGAGATGCTGTCCAGTTTTGTGGGGAGACAGAGATGAGGATCACCACTGTGTTTCCTGAGTGAATCCATAAAGTCCTAATATGAAGATCTTTGTGGTAGAGTGAACACAGGGTATTTCTTGTTTTCAGTCATCTCAGATTTTTAAAGTGGATGTGCATTAACTTGCATTAAAGGAAAATTCTAAAATGGGAGTATAGCTTGCTTTTAAAAAAATGCTGCTCAGCTCTATCTGCTCATAATTCTTTAACGGTAATATCTATTATAATGTGCAGAATATACAGGCCAAGCTTAAGGACATAGGCTTGCACAACTGAAGTCAATGTCAGTTTTGGCACTGAGTTCAGTGAGATCTGGTTCAGACGCTAAGTGAAACTGAACACTTAATTTGTTCCTGTGCTTTGTTTAAACAGGGCCTGTCCTACATAGCAGCATTGACACCCCTTTGGAGAACTGCTAAGTAGACTTCATACTTCATTACCCTTCAGACAAATTAATTCTCCTTTCAACATAGCAAAGATGGACCCACTTCCTTTCCATTTACCTTAAACAGTGCAAAAACTGCATGTGTGTACGCATTCCTGGATGTGTGTATGATGGCATGGTTTAAACTGAATGCTAGAAACAGGGAATGCCCACAAGGCAGAGTAGGGGGGCTGAGCAGTGCTGTGGAAGAGAGGTCCAGGATACTGACTGTATTGAAAATTCCATCTGTTCTCAGCAGCCGACATCATCAGATTGCTGCTGATCTGCACTGAAACTGAGAGAACTGGGGCAATGTTGTTGCATCCATATTTATTTACTTCGGTGCTGCACGCAGATTTTCATGCAGTTTCTCCAGTGATCTCTGGCTTGCCTGCCTCTTAAATAATGAAAATGCAGACACTGTACTACTGATTGTGTAGTATTTTTGATGACTAGAAAGACGTATTTATCTCCCTGTTGTCTCCTTTCTTTGCAGTAAAAGCATTTCACCTCAAGTGCCTTTTTTTGACCGCACGGCAGCTCCACGGGCTGAGGTGAGTACTCTGCACAATCTGTCATAGGATAGGAGATTAAACTCTGTTTTACTTTGGTAGCTCATCGATCAAGTTGCCTTTTCCAATTAGAGCTTGGGGAAAGAAGGGAAAGTGAAATCGACACAGGAAAGCAATTGATTTTAACTACAGGGAATGAAACAAAGGATGGAAAGAAGTGTTCTGTTCCTCCTTGAGTAATAAGAAGGTCCATTGTGAAGTCAGAATGACAGGAGGTTCAAAATTGAGAGATGTGTACAGCTTACTGCCAAATGATCCACATTTACATAGTGATACCCATAAATTAAATTCAAAACAAGCACAAGCTTCAGTTTCATTGACTTGAGAAGTTTGAAAGATGCAGGTGAGGCATCTGTAAGATAATGGTTTTACTGAAAAGCACCTATACCCTTGTCTTTTGCTGTACATTGTCTTGGTATTCAGCACATGGAACTGCTTTGTAACCAGTCCTTGTCTGAGCATGGTCTTGCTTCCTGGAACATGCACCTTTGCCATGTAAGATCAAAAAAACCCATGCAAGTGCATTGAGTTTTGGGGTTTTTTTTTTTTGGTTTTTACACTAAGTATGGCAGGTCTTGGATCAGTCATATCTCTTGGGTTTTATCTATTAATTTTTTAATATTGAATATACCTACCAAAACTTTTCAATAGATGAAAAAAGGCTTTTGAAAGAGCTATTGAGTAGACATGTGAACTACTAGCACAACAGTAGCCATTGCCTCTTTTCTATTAGGAGAACTCTTGGCATTAAGAAGACCAAAAGAACCATCTCAACACCGAATAAAGAACACCTTTTCATTTTTGCTCCTCTAAGAGCATTTAAATAGCTACCATGTTCTCTAAGGACAATGGGGTAGACGTGCATTTTTGATAACTTGGCTGCTTCAGTTATTCAAGAATAGTTTGTTAGGGTGGTAGCATGTGCTTACCTCCTTTTTATTTTCTTTTTTTTTCCCTGAAGTGGACATCTAAGTTCCATTTTAACTACATGTCAGTTGCCCAGGCTTCCTCAAGTCTCTCAATTCAGCATATGGGCCTGAACGCTAGATGTAAAAACAACAGTTAGTTACCCTTAGGACACAACAGTTCTGCAATTTTTTTAAGGCTGTTTGTGGTATTTTGCAGCAAATCAGAAAGCTGTAAAACTGCAATCAGAAATAATGTATATTTTTTCAATTCTCAGGATTTCAAGTTTTCAAGTTGTCAGTTGTCTTCAGCTGTGTTGACTTACTTGCTTTTAAGTGTTTTAAACTTCTTTATATTTATTTCTCTGATGCTCAGTGTCCTGCAGTTTAAGAATTCTAGCATGTAGCGCACTCAGAGCCATGTTTATCCTAGTGCTTTAACCACTTATTCAGAGCATTTTTGTGTGTGCTCAGTAGGAGAAGAAATTGTGAGAACTGCAGACTATGGTCATATATATGACCTTTCCCCAGAAATGCATCTGTGATGACAAAGTGCATACTGTTGTGCTGCTTTATGCTCTCACCCCAAGAACAGACCAGAAAGAAAGATCCACTTTTGTAATTCTGTGAATTAATAATTTCAGTGTTATTACTTTCCATAGGCACTGTTTGATTTTTCTGGAACCAATAAACTGGAACTCAGCTTCAAGAAGGGAGACTTGATCTATCTACTTAGCAGAGTAAACAAAGACTGGTTGGAGGTAAGACTGCAGTAGCGGTAACGAATCATTAGCATACCTTGAAATATATGAGTAGAAAGGGCTTTCCTAGTCCTTGGGACCTGTCTTCTCCTTTCAACGAGAAACTGTATTATAATCAGGTCTTACTGTCAAGAATAAATCCTTGACTCCAAATTTGAAATTGTTTTCTTCCTTGGTGGGTTTTAGCTTACAAATTTTCAGCCCTCTAGACTTCAGTTTTCATTTGCATTTGCTTCTGCTGGAATGTTTTTAAATTCTTTGGAAGTGATTAGAACACAAAAAGGCCCCAGAAAGGAGATGGAAACTCCATTTCAGCGATTAATTGGTTTCTTGCCTCAGGGTGAGTTGCTATATACTTCATGCTTCATACCACAACACACGTCAGCCTGATTAGCAAGAACTTGGGCAATGCAGCAGTGTTCTGAAAAAGGATGAGGAGAACATACTGTGTGTTTGCTGATATGATATCTCTGCTTGCTCAAACACCACAGCCTTCCTTGGTAACCATCTGACTTTCATTTTTTACACACTGTTTCACTCCCCCGCCTTGCATTTGACGACACAATTGTATAATCTTTTTGTAGGGATGCCATCAGGTCACTTCCATAGCCTTTGTTTTCTTGATTATAGTAGAAAAAAAATCTTACTGTTGTTTCCATGGAAATTAGTTGAATTCCAGAACTTGCCGTATGTGGCTAAAATGGCATGTTTTTCTTCATTCTAACACTTCCTGTCATTCCAGGGAACAGCTGATGATGCCACTGGGATTTTCCCATGTGCTTTTGTGAAGATAATAAAAGATTTACCACAGCAGGAAGACGCAGTTAATAAAGTTCGCTGTTATTACCATGATGAGACTGTGAGCACTGTCAGGTAATAAGAAAATAGTCTTCCAGTTTACTGCTGAAGAGATGTTTACAATTCTCTTTTCATGATATGTAATGTTAGATTTGTTCTTGTTACAGGGATGTTTCAGTGGAAGAAGATCTGAGCAGCATTCCATCATTCAAAGATCTCATGGAATTGATGAGGTATGATGCAAACAGTTAGTTGTATGTTTAATATAATTTAAACATTTGTCAAGTTCCTTCCGGTCCTAGATTTTCCACATTCTACTTGATCATCACCATGTTTTGAGTGTGAAATACTTTTCCAGTGTCCTGAAGAAGTTTTACTCTGACTTGGCCTAGGCCCACCTGTGCAGACACTAGTCTGCCTTGGGTTTGTCAGTAAGTATGGAATGCCACACACTTCTAACTCAATTATGCTGGGTAGAAGTTTCCATTTCTTGTTCTAAGATCAGAGCCATACACTCATGCAAGGATCTTTTGTCTAAAATACTTCTCCAGGATGCAGGACACCACCTTCTAACACCTGTTAAACTAGTGTTAAACTAGATTAATCTAATGTTGAACATCAAAACATTAGGACATCAAATGTTAATAAGAGAACACCTGGTCTAATATTCTTCCATTCCTTAACCTGCCCCCTCCTCAAAAAAATCAACCATAAGAAGGCAAAAGTGTGTAGTAACTACTATGTCAACTAGTCAACACTTATGTGTGGGAATTTTATCAGCCTCACAGATTAATTGTGCCATGTGTGTGATGTTACTGGAAATGGTTCTTGGTTCTGACGGATTTCTTATCTTAAACACAACACAGCAGGAATGTGGCTGTATGCTTTCTAATACTAGCTGTATCAAAAATGCCAAGACACTCAAGGCTTTACGTGTCTTTTAGCAGAGATGGCTGGTTTGTTGTTAATTATGTGGCACCTCCCAGGCATTCCTTGATTTCTGGGAATCAATCAATTTCTTTTCTACCAGGCGGGAGTTTAACCAAGATGACATTGCTTTGAATTACCGGGACCTTGATGGTGATCTGATCCGACTGCTGTCCGATCAAGATGTTGAACTCATGGTGTCTCAGAGCAGAAGGCGGCCCTCTGAGAAGCATTTCTTCCCTTGGAAGCTGCACATCACTCACAAAGATGACTTGGGTGTCTACAACATTAGTCCAGGAATAGCTGCTACTCAAACAGTGAGAGCAACATAAGTGCTATACAGAGATGTTCCAGTAGGTAGCTATACAGTCCTTCCGTAATCCCTCTCTGCGGAGAGTTTCCTTTAACAAGCCTTCAAAACAGGCTTGAAAAGAGTAATTTTTAGTAATGTATTACCTTTCTATGTAACATCTGTGCTTAGCTTTTTCAGCTTTTTGGCACTCTTCTGTAATAGAGACATCTACACAGTGACCACAGAAAGTGAGGAACAGAGAAATAAAATCACTGGCCATATTCACAAAGCAAGTCAGTGTTAGCCTGCAATAGATGTTTAGTGTACTGAGCCCCAGTACCTGCTGTAATCTCTGTTCTCAATCCCAGAGCTAATTATTTGTCCAGAATGTCTTCATAAGCTTTTTTTCCTAGACTGCCATAATGTTCTCTTTACTTGCTGATATGAAGGTTTGTGTGCCAGTGCTTATGAATGTGCAATTATTTCTATCACGTGGGAGTCTGACTGGGCATCCAGAGCTTGTTCTGGGAGCATCAAGAAAACTTTTTCATATTTCAGTGAAGAAATTGCAGCCCACCTTTGCTTTCTTATTTCTGCTGACCAATATTTTGAATTCTGTGCATCAAACCTAGTACACCTGTGGTGTTCCTCGTAGACCTTTTTGTAATTCTACAGACTACTTATTTCTGCATTCTGGGAGAATTTGTGTGATGCCTATTCAAATAGCAATTTCTTCTCTGTCTGTCTGATGCTTTCGGACATCTCATTGCAAAGTAGAACAAATAAGAAATTACTGTATCAGCTTCTTCAACAAATAAAGTTGCATATGAGTTTATCAGTTTCTATTCAAAAAGCGCTTTGGGGGGAATGGAATAATTGTGTGCTTTTCCTTTCTTTCCTTGGAAGTGGGATAATTTTGAAGAAGAATTTGAATGTTTCCTATTCAGATTTCCTCAAGGAGTAGTTCATTCTTGGAAAAAAATATATCTTGCAATACTTTCTTTAATGTTCATAAAATTAAAATATTCTCTTCTTGAACAAATTTACTGTTGCTTGTAAGAATTACAAGTTTTGTATGTTTTATATAAATTGTTTAATACCTAAAATACTTTATTTTAAAAACACCATGCAGTCATGGTGTTAAAAAGATACCACCAAGCATAAATATAATCAGTAAAAAATAAGAAGTTAAAAGAGTTTTCAGACACCATGCTTTGAATTTGACTGTTAGTTTCTGTGGCATTAAGCTACAATTCCTCATTTTAAAAAATCTTTTTCCTTGATTTACATCTAAAATTTGTACAGGCAAAAGGGAAGATTAACAAGTATCTGAAGGTACTAAGAAACAGTTAACTAACAACGCATGAATAACTAACCTGGCCCTACCCAAACTGGCAACAAAATGTTTTCTCTTTTTCTTAGCTGTTACCTGTAATGCTACCAGGTGACAAGGGCTTCAACAAAAACAAAAGTATTTAAGGTGACTCATCCTTTAGTCTTGTTTTTTTTCTTCCTCGTGTATACACATAAGCTTATTTATATATGTAAACTTTAATACTCTATTATCCATAGCCCTGCGTTTATGTATATAGGTGTATTGGAAATAAAGGAAAGTGTTTATATTTAAAGGTAAGCATATTGTTTGCTAGATTGGGATCCATAATTAATTTCTTACTTGACACTTAATAAAGTGCATAGTTCTAGCTGTATACCGATCCTGTACAGACTTGTATATGAAAATGCACTCTCCAAAGAGTTGCAAGATGTGCTACAGGCCGTATCTGTTTTCCAGGTACAAAGCTTCCACCTGAAGAATCCGTGCATATTGATTTCTGAGGTAGATAATGTCTATTTGGAAGAGACACGGGTTATGGCTTCCTTTTTTCCGATGATGGAAGGTTTTAGTTGACATTGTTGCCAGTGCTCCTACACAGAAAGCCCCTCAGATGTCTGATGCATCCACCCAGATGGAACTGGTAAGGAGGCAGTACAGGTGGTAGGTTGCCTTCTCCTTCTCCTGGCAGAAAGGTAAGTACTTGCACTTGGTGTACACAGGTCAAAGATCTGTTACATCAGGTGGCCAAGTTGCAAGAAACAGTTAAAAGGTTGTGTAGTATCAGAGGAGCTGAGACAGAGATAAGTGGTTTCATAACCATGTTTCTGTAGAGGATACCACTGAGAACGAGGCACCTTGCACCCTGGTGACCCACAAAAGCAGGGCTTGGCTTCATCCCTCACCCTCTGGCATCACAATAAAAAACAAGTGTGACGCTTTAACGGCTATAGACATGGAGGAGCAATGTCTGCCAGGAAGACCTATACCAACAGCACACCGTAGATACCATAAAAAACAACGACGAGTGCTAGTAGTGGGTGAAACTCTGTTAAAGGGCACTGAGGCGCCCATCTGCCATCCTGACAGGGAGTCAAGTGAGGTATGCTGCCTTCCAGGAGCTAAGGTTTGAGATGTTGCTAAGAGGGTGCCACAACTTGTCAAGAGCACAGACTACTACCCACTGTCACTCTTTCATGTGGGCATGAATGACACCACAAGCTGAAACCTGGGCAGAATTGAGGAAGCCTATAAAGCCCTGGGGTGCAAGTGAAAAACATTGGTGCCCAAGCTATCCTTTCCTCCCTTTTACCAGGGAGGAAATGGAGCAGACAGAAATGTCTGCATACCAGGATAATGCATATCAACTCCTGGCTACATGGCTGCTGCCATCGTGAGGGTTCTGGCTTTTATGACAATGGGACATTCTTTGATGAATATGGCCTGTTAGAGACGGATAGGATCCACCTGTCCGGAAGAGACAAGGGAATCTTTGGCAGCAGGCTGGCCAACTTGATGAGGTGGGCTTTAAACTGAAGGACTTGGGGCATGTGGTCCAAGATGGCAATGCTCACGCCATCTTATCCAACTAGGGAATAAGCCAGGACAACCAGAGCAGTGACAAATATTCCTTAGCTGACTCCCAAGATGAGATCCAGAAGGCCAACCACCTCAAGGATGTGTATAGCTGTGGAGGAACCTCTTGCTCTCCTCCAGGGAAACCAGCATGCTCAATTTCCTCACTGAAATGCCTGTACACACAACGCACGCAGCATGGGGATAAACAGGAAGAACTAGAGATCTGTATGCAGTCACAGGGTCATGATCTCGTTGCAATTACGGAGATATGGTGGGACAGCTTGCATGACCAGAATGCTGTCATGGATAATGACCTGCTTTTTAGGAAAGACAGGCCAGTGGGGTGAGGTGGTGGAGTTGCTGTCTATGTGAAAAAGCAATTGTAACATATCAGGCTCTGCCCAGGGGTGGATGAAGAACATGTTGAGAGCTTATGGGAAAGAATTAAGGGGCAGGCTAATATGGGAGACACTGTGGTGGGTGTTTACTACAGACCACTGATCAAGAAGAGGAAGTCGATGAGGCCTTCCACAGACAGCTGGAAGTAGCCTCATGATCACAGTCCCTGGTTCTAATGGAGGACTTCAACCACCCTGATATTTGCTGGAAATGCAACAGAGCCAGGCACGCACACTCCATGAGGTTTCTGCAGAGCATCAGTGATAACGTTTTTGACACAAGTGGTGGAGGAACCAACAAGGAGAGGTGCGCCGCTGGACCTTGTACTGACAAACAAAGAAGGACTAGTTGGGGATGTGAAGGTTGGGGGTAGCCTTGGCTGTAGTGATCATGAGATGTGGAGTTTGGGATCCTGCATGGAAGAAGCAGAGCAAAAAGTAGAATTACAACCCCGGACTTCAGGAGAGCTAATTTGGTCTCTTCAAAGACCTACTTGGAAGAATCCCATGGGCTAAGGCTCTAGAAGGAAACTGGGTGCAAGAGAGCTGGTTAGTTCAAGCACCACTTCCTCCAAACTTAAGATCAATGCACCCTTGGGAGTAAAAAATCAGGCTAAGGAGGCAGAAAACCAGCATGGATGAGCAAGGCACTTCTGAAAAATCTCAGATGGAAGAAGGAAGTTTACACAATGCCGAAAAAGGGACTGGGCACTTGGGAGGAGTATAGGAACATTGTCAGAGTATGCAGGGATGCAATGAGGAAGGCTAAGGCCCACTTGGGATTAAACCTGGCAAAGGATGTCAAGGACAATACGAAGGGCTTCTTCAAGTACATCAGTAGTAAAAGGAAGACTATGAAAAACATGGGCCCGCTGCTGAATGAGGTAGGTGTCCTGGTGATGGAGGATGCAGAGAAGGCGGAGTTACTGAATGCCTTCTTTGCTTCAGTCTTTACTCCTAAGGCCACCCCTCAGGAATCCCAGGTCCTAGGGGTAAGAGAGGGAGCCCATAGAAAGGAAGACTCTCCCTTAATCAAGGAAGATTGTCTTAGAGATCATTTAGGCAAATCTGACACCCACAAATCCATGGGCCCTGATGGGATGCACCCATGAGTGCTGAGAGAGCTAGCAGATGTTATCGTGAAGCCACACTCCATATCATCTTTGAAAGATCATGGAGAACAGGAGAGGTGCCTGAGGACTAGGGGAAAGCTAATGTCACACCAATCTTCAAAAAGGGCAAGAAGGAGGACCTGGGAAACTACAGACCAGTCAGCCTTACCCCCATCCCTGGAAAGATGATGGAACAGCTCATCCTGGATGTTATTTCTAAGCATGTAGAGGAAGAGAAGGTTATCGGGAGTGGTCAACATGGATTCACCAAGGGGAAATCTTGCTTGACCAATCTGATAACCTTCTATGATGGAATGACTGGCTGGCTAGATGAAGGGAGAGCAGTGGCTGTTGTCTGCCTTGATTTCAGCAAGGGTTTTGACACTATCTCCCATAACATCCTCATAAGTAGGCTTAGGAAGTGTGGGTTAGAAGAGTGGACAATTAGGTAGATCAAAAAATGGCTGAATGGCAGAGCTCAGAGGGGTGTGATCAGTGGCGCAGAGTCTAGTTGGAGGCCTGTAACTATCAGGGCTCCGCAGGAGTCAGTGCTGGGTCCAGTCTTGTTCAACATATCCATCAGCAACCTGGATGAGGGGCCAGAGTGTGCCCTCAGCAAGTTTGCTGCTGACACAAAACTGGGAGGAGTGGCTGACACACCAGAAGATTGTGCTGGGCCAGATATTAACCCTGTCCCTGCCGGAACCAGGACAGGAGGGCTATGAAGATGGTCAGGGGACTGGAGCATCTCTCTTCTGAGGAAAGGCTGAGACACCTGGGTCTATTTAGCATGGGGAAGAGAAGACTGAGAGGGGATCTCATCAATNCTTGATTTCAGCAAGGGTTTTGACACTATCTCCCATAACATCCTCATAAGTAGGCTTAGGAAGTGTGGGTTAGAAGAGTGGACAATTAGGTAGATCAAAAAATGGCTGAATGGCAGAGCTCAGAGGGGTGTGATCAGTGGCGCAGAGTCTAGTTGGAGGCCTGTAACTATCAGGGCTCCGCAGGAGTCAGTGCTGGGTCCAGTCTTGTTCAACATATCCATCAGCAACCTGGATGAGGGGCCAGAGTGTGCCCTCAGCAAGTTTGCTGCTGACACAAAACTGGGAGGAGTGGCTGACACACCAGAAGATTGTGCTGGGCCAGATATTAACCCTGTCCCTGCCGGAACCAGGACAGGAGGGCTATGAAGATGGTCAGGGGACTGGAGCATCTCTCTTCTGAGGAAAGGCTGAGACACCTGGGTCTATTTAGCATGGGGAAGAGAAGACTGAGAGGGGATCTCATCAATACTTATCAATATCTAAAGGGTGGGTGTCAAGAGGATGGGGTTGGACTCTTTTCAGTGGTGCCCAGTGACAGGACAAGAGGCAACAGGCACAAACTGGAACACAGGAAATTCCATCTCAACATGAGGAAAACTTTACTTTGAGGGTGACCGAGCACTGGAACAGGCTGCCCAGAGAGGTTGTGGTTATGGTCAGTACCATGGGGATTTAGAGAAGGTGTAGTAGCAGTGTAGGGCAGAGAGACTCTCGCAGTTGTATTCTGTATCTGGAGACTCATCTTCAACCCCTCACCACCCTTCTCCACCCCAGTAGTTTACCCCTGAGATCACAAACCTGAGTGTGTCTTTCCCTTATGGCTACCTACCTTTCCTATAGATCTTACTATTGAAGCCTACTGGGATAAACTCTAAAGCTGTATTTGAAACAGTGTGGCTGCCTTGAATGCAGGATAACTTCAGATCAACTCTTCTCACAAGTTTTCTTTTCTTTCCTCTATGTACTGTAGCACTTAGAATTTATTATTAATTGTTGTTGAAATCACTAAAACTTACTTTTAAAAATATTACTCAAATTAAAGGGTTACATAGATAAAGGTAGTTCTTCCCCCCAGCCCCCACATATATGTACAAATAAACATTAAATACAGAGTGATCCCTGCCTTGAAGATTGTCTAGCCTAGACTAAAGCAAGAAACATCACCGAACTAAAAACCAGAGAATTCTTTCTTAGCCTTTCTCAGTTCTGCTGCAGTCAATCCTCATTTTTTGCTGAAAAAACATCAGTCTCATGATCTGGTAATTGCTAACATGCAGACTGGCAATGACAAACTTCCTTCCCCTCCCTTCCCAGTTAAACACTGCCATCTAAGTGCGTGCTTTGGGGGCTAAAATAGGAAGTACAGACTTCCTATTTTGCAGGCATTAACACAGACTTTCCTTGAAAGGGCGTGGTTTGCTTCTTTGAAAGTGGCATTTGAGGGGCAGAGAGTATATAGCAGTTATTTTGAAGACTTTCTTGCCAAGAAAGTCCTGTGGTTGGTTTGTACCTTCTGTCTCCAGTGCTAGGGAAGTGTGGGTTTGCTGGTTTCTGCATCAGAGGATTCCGATGATGTGGAGGGAGACCGGACAGGGAGAGTGACTTGTCAGGTTGAATCATCTGCCTCACAGACAGCTCTGGATCCAGGTAAGGGATCTGCTTCCTCTCTGGGGAAAACAAAATGGCAGAGAATCTGCTCTCATCCAAAGGCTTTTGAGTCATTAAGGATTCCTTAGCTGTAATGATTATTTAAGGGCTCAGCCAGTTGTTTCTGGTGTAAGGAAATGGCATTCAGGAATCTGAAAGTCTACAGGAATTTAAAAGGAGTTTTTCCATGCTCCCCTAAAGTAGAAAAGAGTCTCAACTCTGTAACATACTTGAATAGTCAAATTTATTCTACTTTTGAGAGAGCAATGAGAGATGACCAACAGGACCTGAATTCCAGTATCGAACAATGTGGTCCATGGTCTTTGAACCGCTCAAGCGGTTCAATCTCAATCTCAACAATCGCCAAAAAAAAAAAATATCGTTGGTATTCTTTCTATAATTTGCAACTTGTTTGGCAGCAGCTGGAAAAGCAGCATATTGAAGAGAAATCGGAAAGTGAATGAATATGGAAATTCAACCCTATAGCTCCCAGGAGTTATGTGGTTGTGGATCATATTTTAAAGGAAAGGCGAAAACCAGAACACCATTGCAGTTCATTAGAAAAGCTTTGAGCATGAAGAGCAGAAGGATGAGTCAATTTGAAGGCTGAGTTCTCTTCACAGATTATGATTGTTTCTTGCTGCTACTCAGCTGAAAGAATTCTTGCACTTCCTTGGAAATGTGCATTTACCTCTTTATTCTTTGCTCATATTGCAAGCTCACACAATAAGAAGGCATAGAATTTGTCCTACAATAAATACGTGGCAGAAGTTCTTGGTGAATGCCACCCCAACACAAAGCCTAAAGAAGTTCCCTAATTCAGTTTTACTTCTCTTTATGTGAAATGAAAACAAGAAGCTCCACGACAAGGAAAGCCACTGGGAAATGAAAACAAGTCTCTTCTGAATTAGGATCAAACTTTTGCACAAGGGACAGTATGATCATGAAAGAGATTTTCATCCTTCTGCTGAATCTGGATTTGGTCTTCAGTGTCCAAGCCATTCGAGGTGAGTTTTAAATTTGTATTCTTTTTTAGCCTTCCATTATTGCTTTTCTTTTTGTATCTGTCTCCTTCTTTCAGCTAATGCTCTTCCTCATTTCCTACTTATTTTTCTGCTGCCTTCTGCCACCATCTTCTGTGCTGTCGGACAACAGACAACTTGATCAAAACTAGTGTGTAGCTGATGCATGTGCAGATAAATGAGTTGTAGGTTGGTGGCATGGACCGGTGAAATACTGGACAAATGGATGTGATGAACAAGCTGACTGGTTAATGAGTGAATAGGAAGGAGGAATAGACCCTGACAGTGAAAATACAGGAAAATGAAGGGCTGCAGATGGTAGTGTATAGGAGTAGAGACAAGTATACAGACACAAGATGGGTGTGTGTTGGGGGCTCTCATCAAGAAAAATTATTTGAGAGAGCTCACTCATGTTTGCACGCTGACATCTCTGTCATCTGAAGGTCATATCCTTGTAGTGCAGCATGGATATTACCTTCAGAGGAAATAAAGAAGTAGAAGAAAGCAACTTACTTCATAGTGAATGCACCAGGGATGGCCTGTATTTTCCCACTTCGCCGTTGTGAGGTTAAAAAAGAAAAAGTTGTCCCTGACAAGAGGTCTGGTCATTTCTGGATCATAAATCTAGTTCCAGCAAATTAGTTTGGGCATTCTTCTGAGTCATAACAAGGTTCTTCCCAGAGCATCTCACTTTTAAATATGCCTTTCTAGTGTCATAACCTTTACTAGGAGATTAGTGGCAAAGAAGTCCCATACGGCCACACACAAAGACGAAATGATCACAATATGCCTGCTGACCAAGTTATCTACCAATCCCTGGAAACAATCAGTGTTTGAAAAGGGATACCTTGGCTAGAATTACATGCCCTGCAGGCACAAAGGTCTCACTTCATTGCTGCTACTTGTAGCTTGTTTTGGATGTTTGCATATTGTGGAGATGTGCAGAATGGCCACAACTCTGGACTCAAGGATATTAAAGGTCCCTTCCAACCTAGATGATGATTCTATATTTTCACCAAGAGTCATTTTCTGGTGCCATGAGGAGAGCGCTGTTATCAGTGCCTTCCCTGTTATGCTGGCAGAATCACTGTACTTTCTGTGGCTGTCTCTCACTATTTACATTTGTAATCACTGCATCTTTTTTTTTGCCTGAATTCCTTTCTCAGAGAGTATCCCTATGAAGAGCTTGAACTGCTACAATGACTACAACTCACAGGTGACCTGCACATGGATGGAGCATTCAGAGGCTCATGCCCTCGTTCGTATGACACTTTACCAAAGGGATAATATTATGATGTAAGTAGCTGAAATGTGCTGTGCTGGATAAAATTCCAAAGGGAAATTGTCCACAACTTGGAATCCCAGGGGACCAGCAGTCAGGTTTTCAGAAAGCATCACCACCTCCTTCAGTGACTGGGCTAAAGTAAAAGCTGTGCCTGCTTCTGAGGCCTCTTCTAGGAAGGGAGGAATGAATAGGATGTGCTAGTGAAGTTATTTTTATCACCTTTACAACTACTTTTCCATAGTTTGGTTGTGCGATCATAAATATGAAATCAATTGGGGCATATAGGTTGCTCTTAAGGGAGTGGGGAAGATGATGTCAGAACAAGTGTAAGCCTGAGTGTTGTTTATGAACCTAAAAGGGAGGAGACATTACCCATGTTATTTTGTCCGTTTAGGAGCATAACTGAGAGTATGGGTTTGACCATTCCTGAGAAACATGTCTGGACTGTGTGTTTGTGAGATAGAGAAGACTGTTGAGTTCATCTGGGCCATCACTTTTCCTCCCAGAGATACCAGTCTGTTTATGACAGTATCTCTCTGTTACATCTTATGAAAAGGGACCTAAATCACCAGAATGGATCAATTGTGAGGATAAGAAAGCACAGAGAGGGAGGAATAGTCAAGGGAGAGAGGAAATCAAAGATGGAAAGCGGAGAAGAAAATGAATTAGAGCCTGGGAATACAGGAATGAAAGGAAAGAGAAAGAACTCTTGATTTCATTGACAAGAAGAGAAAATTAATATACCTAAAAGCAGCTGAAATCACTGGAAGGTCTTTGGAACAGGACCTTGAAGCTTAGATTTCTGGGAAAAGATGATATAAAATTATTTGGACCTTTGGAGGATTCTCTGCAACATTGTTAGGCGATGGAGTGCGTGGATCACACAGGAAGCATGACTGAAGTGAACTAGTCAGACAAGGAGGTACTTAGTGTGAAGTGACACAGCTGAAATCAAAATGGCCAATGATTACACAAGGTCAGCTCATAGATGAGGAACAGCTGAATAAATCCCAAACTGTAAAGTAATGCTGGTGAATAGCTAGAAGTATCTTCAGGACTTCACAAGCCTTGGGCTGACTCTAAGAGTACACATGCGTATGGTCAGTCTCACCCATACTTCAGGAGTAACCCCTGGTTTCCTTGCTAATACCAAACTTTTAAAAATAGCAATAGTGCTGAATAATGCTTACTGACATATAGTTGGCTAGCAGACTCCATCCCATCCTGGAAGACAGTATTTGGCCTTAGATATTCACAACTTAATATTTCTCATCTGAACTGGAACAATATAATACACCAGGCATGAAGCCATTAGCACAAACAAAATTCCAGAGGGTACAAAAAGAAGCAAAGCTTCTCTCCAGCAGCTCAGGCTACTGCAAGCACACAAAGCTTATCCTCTCCTGTCTATTTTAAAATATTGTTTCTAATTTTCTTGATGCTCCTTGGCCTGGAGAAAGGCTATATAAAAAGATGATTAACATTCAGGATGAAATCTTTAATGAATATATATGGTCCCTTGGCAGAACAGAACTACTAAGGATACAGAAGTACATTTTAGTTGGAGAATTTTTAAAGTGTCTTTCTGGGACTGCAAAATGAATGTCTTCAAGAAGCTAAGGATCATCAGAAACATTACTGCCTTTTGCTCTGAGTAAGAGGTGCATTTCCCTGACATTATATTTCATCACACTGTTCTCCCATTAAAAAAATATGAGATTACATAGAGTTAGGCTAAAAAGTAACAAAAATTGACTGGTATGAAAATGTAACATTCTGCTGCACAGTTTTGAAATGGGAGGGCATTTGACAAAACCCTGGTGTTAAAAATGTTTGTTACTTAACTGATACAAAACAGGACTAATAGGTACAGTGAGAAAAGGATGTAAGTGCCCAGGTAAATTGTAACAACAGGATGGGATGGAAATGGTTTCACATTTAATTTTGTATTAAGTATAGGTCTCCAAATCAGATCTTTATGAGTCACTTTCTCTATGTACAGGGAGAACAAGGAGATGTTTTGCAACCGCCAGACAGAAAATGACTTACACGAGGCTCCAGACTCCTATGTGCACTGGGTTTGTCGCAACAGTACAGACAATTTTGGAATAGGGGTAGATGATATTTACAGCTTCAAACCTAACAAGATACTTCAAGCAGAACTAAATGTTGATCTTTTCCAAAATGGTAAGCATTAAATACCAAATTCTCATTTTCCAGTGAATATTAGGGATCTTTGAGAATGTATTTGCTGTTCAGTCAGGAAGTGAAACCTAATTGTGAAAAATGCCAAACAGTTCCACACTACGAGGGTGGGGCAGGGAGGGGAACAGGCAAGTTTCTAGGAGCAGCTGACCTGGAAGGGGGACTCAAGCAGAAGCTGCTTGGTGTGGCAAGGATAAAATACTCTGGAAATGTGGAAGCTTATCTAGGTGTCCTCACTATCTCCTCTCATGGGTTGTACCTTC
>VZSF01001808.1:0-66099 GCA_013398295.1 Chionis minor
AATCCAGTCATCATAATTAAGTGCCATTTTTCTAATATTGCTTTTTTATTTTACAGGAATGTCAATGATATTAAGTCATTTTATATTTTGTATATATTCATGCAAAACCATACAAATATAAAATAATTCCTTTTCCTTCTCCCTCTGGATGAATCTATTGAGAAGTCTGCTCTTGGTTTCAAAGCTTGTCAGCTGAATGTAGTGCAATGCAGAGAGTTTCTCCAGATGGCATACAGAGAATATAGTTTCTTTATATAGGAATCTATACAGATGTTCTGTGTACAGCGTCAGCTCTCCAGCTTATTACCTCCTCATTCCTTGCTACTGCCCTCAGTGTGCCACATTATCACAAACCAAAATTACAAAAAGAATCTCAAGACAGAGCAGTTCATAAAATGAAATGTAAGCAAATCCTTAAGCACACTCCTCCATTCCCACAACCAGTTAAATGCAAGTTCAATGAGCTCAAAACAAACCCATTACTCCGGGATATTCTCTTGCTAGGTGCTTAAAAGGTTATCTCTGTCATGTACTTTCATCAAAGCAGTGATTTTCAAAATACCAATGGGCTGAAGAATACAGTAACAACATTAACTGCTGCATCTTTCCCCCAAATATTTCCAAGAATCCCCAGACACTTCACTGTTTGGCAGTCTATGAGAGTTGGAAATAAGAAGCCCTACTGTTGTTGTGTATTATCACCTACTACTGCCAAGAGAGACCAGTCTCTTGGTCACCCAGAGAGACCAGTTTCTTGGCTCCCCTCAGGCTATAAGAACCTGGGGTGACAACAGCAGAGGAACACCAACTGGAGGAATGAGGCACGTGGACAGGGCCTGAATGAAAACAGGAGTCACAACAAAGCTGGGCTGGGAGCGCAAGGTGGGAAGAGGAGGGAACAAGTTAGAAATGCAGCATGTGTGAGAGAAAAGATAAGAGACATCAACCTTGGAAAAACTCCAATAAGCAGTTAGGAAACACCATCTAAGACACGTAAATATTTTTAAAACAAATGTAATTTTCCACATAAACAACTGCTGCGGTTGAACCCAGTAGGGCCTAGAAAACCCAGAGGACTGTAACAAAGAAGAATCTTTCCCCAACAAGTTAACTCAACCTCTCCAGAGCCCCAAGTCTTCTCAGAAATTTCCCATGCCTAAATGCTTAAATCTTTCTCTAATTTTTCTTTTAACGCTTAAATCTTTCAAATGTCAGCCATGCATAAGAGAGACCTGAACTGTCAATGTTACCCTTAGTATTAAGGCAGATGTGTTAGGCTGGTTTTTCAAAGGGGGAGTGAGTGAGGAGAAACTTTCCAGCTGAGTGCTGCTGGCCCACACTTCAAGCAAAATGCTGCAAGTTTTGCCCTGTTTTTCACAACTTCTGCTTAGCAGACTCAATCTATGAGTTCATAGTCTTAAAAGCCAGAGCAATGCTAAGGTTGCAGATACAGAACCTATTACTTCCTGGCTCCTTATTTTGTCATTTTCCACATTTGGATAGCATGAACCACACTCTGGAAACAGAACATGGGTTCCACTGACTGCACAGAAATATTCGTTGTTAATGTGCCCCTCCCTGATGACAGATCTGTGTGTAAAACCAATACAAAGTATCTTTCTACCTAGAAGTTACATGTACCCTAAATTGAGTTGACTGCTGTGGCAAGAGTACATTTATTTAAAGTGATTATAGGCAACGTTCATTTCATAAAGAGCATTAGTTCATTCCTTGACACACAGATGGCTACTGAAATCAGCTTAGGTTCAGAGAACACTGAATGGGAGACTTTGCTTTGGATGCAAACATGAAGAATCCTCAACCAACAGGAAGATGAGCAAAGAGGGCTTAGAAGTCCGATACATTTGGTTGTGGAAACTATGCTAACTCATGAGGCTATTGGACATAGGATGTATTTTTTAAGCCCAGAGCACAAGGATAGCCTGAACTCATGACAGCACTGACCACAGGAGGGAAGAGCACAGGCTGAGATCATCTCTCAGTAACACGGGATCCATTCGCTGAACCCCTTCAGAAAGCTCTTGCAAGAAAAACAACATAGGGCCTCCTGTGCTAGTTTGTTGCAGAAGCTTAAGTACTAGAGCCATTGTGCAGGATACTAATGGTAGAATAAACAAACTAAACCAGGAGGGGGGACACAACTGTCCTGTGCACAGAACTCCAAGCTGTGACTGTTCCCTCTGTATGAGGAGACTCATACAACAAAACTTCCTGCATGACCAGCAAGTTTGTTCAGGACAAAGTTATAACTGTACAGACCTCTTTTCATAAAGCAACCAAGAGACGTTTTTCTTTCAGGCTATGCTGCAAAACAAATCCTTTTAAAAAAGGTTTTCAGTGTTTCCTAGTACTTGACATACATATAAAGTTTACTCAACTATCAAAAGCATGTCTAAATGAAGACTATTTTATTGTGAAGATTCATGCTTAACAAAGACTTCAAACACTGCAATTGCAAAAAAGCAGCAATCTGGATGAAGAACCATCTTTCTGGTACTGCTCAGGTTCAAACGAAGGATAGCATCCATTATTTCACCAGCTGACTATTTCTTGTGCAATCTGTGGGCCTTCTGCATGTAAAGCATCAAGAACAATGCCGCTATTTCCATTGCAAATGGTATGACATACATCTGAAGCACAAAACTGCTACCAGCAAAACAGACATATATCTGCAGGATATTAAACGTACGGATTCATTATGCATCAAATTAAAAGATTATTTCGTTTATTCATGTTCATACAATTTCTGCTTTAAAGTTAAAAGAATAAACAAATGAAGTGGGCTAAAAAAACCCCAAACCATAATGCCCTCACCTTTTCTTTTTCCTTTAGATCTTACTCCAGTTTTAAATAAAGGCCCTGAGCTACGACTTCTGCCAAGATTATCTAAAAACAAACTCCACAGAAGGAAGGATCGAAAGCAGCAGGTGCATGATTGAAATCAAACTCTCAGGAGCGAATACATTCAGTATTGCTACTCCGCTAGCGGGGCTGAGGGTGTCACAAGGCAGTGCTGTGTCAGGCTTCAACACACCCTCAGTAACATTTCAAAAGGTATTCAGAAGAAAGAAGCAGCAGACGCTGGACCAACCTGGAGTATTAGGGACTGTACATAGCTAATAAAACACAGGAAATCTTAACATGGAATATATCATTAACTATTTCCTTTCACCCATTGAAGTGAAACTGCCTAATTAATACTCGCCATCAGCACCAGCAAAAATGATTCATTGATGCGTATGGCAAAACCAAAGTCGAATGTGAGTGAAAACATGCCAAGAATTAGCTAGAAATTAATTTTTTAAAGAACACTTCAAATTCGGAAACAAATACTCAGATGTCTGCTTTAAAATTCACCACACAAAAATATATTCTCTCTGACGTAATAGTTCTTACATGAACTTAGGTAATGGAATCAAAAGAATAAGAAAAAAGTCTATACATTGAGCT
Organism: Chionis minor; assembly: GCA_013398295.1. Taxonomy (NCBI): domain Eukaryota; kingdom Metazoa; phylum Chordata; class Aves; order Charadriiformes; family Chionidae; genus Chionis; species Chionis minor. The sequence continues at coordinate 3,472 of VZSF01001808.1, forward strand.
TTGGGGAAAGAGCCTTGGAAATAAATAAAACCTATTGTAAAACTGGGATGATCCATTATTGTAAATAACTTTAAAAGACATGAAGAAGAAATTATGGCACGTCTATTCTGCAGTCCTGATGGAATCTCAATGCAGGAAATACATTACCCCAGTAACCTTAGGCACAGCTTGCAATGGTATCAATGGCAACCACTGTGCACTCCACCTTATTTTCTATTACGCATGAAGAACCTTGCTATTTCATTAAAAATACACAGACATAATATACATTCTGTTGGGGAATGGCTCAATACAGATACTAAATTCCTTGAGACTGGGGCTGTCTCTCATTTATTTTACTGCTTTAAAATTCGTAACACACATATATATATGCACGTCAAGTTTAGTGTTTGTTAGAAGCCAAATGCTTCTCTGATCGAAATCCTAAAAGCAAAAGGTCTGTATTAATATCATCCAAGCCTAGCAGCAAATCTCTCCAGTGCAGAGGAGACAAATTCTCCTGGAGCGAGAGAAAGAAGAAGAAAAAAAAAACCAAACCATGTATTTCCCTGGTACAGATCTATGTACCTATCTACCAGGCACCTACTTGCCGCTGATTCACTGGCGAGCTTCAGCCTTGCGAACACCTTCTCTAGCCCTGCATATGTGATTAAGCCTCTATGCATAGTCAACCTCACAGCCTCTATTTCCATATTAAACGCTCGTAAGAAAGAGCTGAGCTGGTACCCACCTAGAATGTAGTCGCTGCAGTCCAGCATTGCTGTGGTATCCTCTACAGGTTCAGATAGTCCAAGGAAAGGGAGAATGGCAATTTCTATCAAATCTACACTACTGCTCTCGACCGAACACGAAAGGGAGTGGGGAGGTGGGGGAAGAAATACAACTTCAGTTACACCATAGCAATCTTCAACTGAACAGGGAAACTTCAGTTGCTCTGTGGAGTTTTAGTCTCTCCTACTAGCTGTGTCTGACATTGTCAAGGCGACTGAAGCGTGAAAAGTTCCCCTTTTTGTAATAAAATAGAAACAAAGATTGCAGCTGGCAGTTTCCATAATGAAGCTTAATCAGTATGCGCCTGATTAGGGCCTTATGCAAATCTCCCCTCGTTAGCACAGCAGCCAGCACTTTGAAGTCCATGAACAATTCATTTGCAGAGTACACTGAAAGCGCTCCCTGCATAATTTAAATCATGGTATAAATATTTATCAGCTCATTTGCATATTAATTGGCAGTGCATGAAGGGAAAAATTATCTCCCGAGTGCCAGCATAATAATTAGGGAACAAAATGAATTTTCTTCCAATAGCTTGGCTTCTCAGCCCTAACTCAAGCACAGTACCACAGGGGAGCAGGGAGGGGAAGAGACAGAGTTCTGTTCAAATGCCACTGAAATGACACGTACAAATTAGAAACAACTCTACAGACTTAAGCACCTTTAATCTTATTCCTGCTGGCAACAATAACTTCAGTAATAAATGGGATTTGGAAAAAGCTTTCTGCACAATCCAAATAATCCCACGAAAACAATTAGCAAGGTAGAAGCTGAACACAAAGCTGTCAAACCGGTGCTTGCACATCTGCGTGGAGTTTTCCACATCCGAATCCAAACTGTCACAAGAAGGTCCTGGGATGGAAAGAGAGTACCGCCGGGGCAAGGAGGAGGCACAATTTCCTTTAAAAGGCTAAAGAGCTTCGTGATTCATTATCGGGTAATCCCTTTGTCACGGCTAACTTAACAGCAGTGGATATGTCAAGTATTGTGTAACATTTGACACCCACTAATCTATCCTGAGTGAAATCAAAATAGATTTCCTCTTTTGCTTTCCAATGACTTTCAAGAAAAAACAAAAATCTATTAGTAATCCCTTCCACAAACGTACACAATATAATTAAGCAAAGCTTATTGCAGAGCTATGGTTTTTGAAAGGGGCACTTTACCCTCAGGTTGCAGAACACGCTTGCTGCTCTGACCGCAAAGTACACTGAAGGACTGGGCAACTGGAAAGAGGCTTCGGTCTGTGGAGGAATCAATCCTCTTTTCCCAAAGTAGTCCACAGAACTAAGTGTACCGACGAACTATGAAGCTAGATTAAATCATTTCAAATAGTTTGTTTACCACTCGAATCCAAGTGTCCTAAACAGTAAGAACATTTAAATAAAAACTCAAGTGTAATGTGGACATCACTACACCTGATGTTCAGAACAACAGGATGATGCAGGTGACTACAGGGTTGAGCCACCCACTTCCAGATGTTAATGCGAATTTAAAAAGTTGCCTTTTTCTTTTTTCTTTTAAAAAAGCTAGCTGTACTTTTCTTCTCATTTCTGAAGTGAATTCAAGCACTGCCTCTCCAAAGAAGAGGGAGCAAGAGAAAAGGGACTTCTCAATCATCCAGTACTGACTAGAATTTATTTCTACGCTTGACCTCTTCTTCTGTTCAGGTTCATATCTCTACTTAACACAAGATGTTCCCTGCTATATATTTAACATGAGTGATCTACACTTGAAAAAGATTGCAAGGAGGGAAGGTGCTCCCAAATGCAGGGAAACAACTGTATGTGCTAAATACGCTTTCCTAATACCTTGTTTCCAACTTGGTTTTCTACTCATTCACGTGTCCCATTGAGACCTCTGAGGCACATCTCCATGGTTCGTAGACCTTCAGTAAACTTCCCTCTTCCATACATGCTTTTGGAGTGCACTGGGAGATAATCCATTTGCTTCATCAGAAGAGTCTGGACACAAATGGTATAATAAGCCAAGCACTTCACAAAGCAAGTGCTGGTTTAAGTAGTGGCTGAGCCAAGGCAGCCAGCAGCGTAGTAAGAGGACAGCAGTGTTATCTTTGGGATCCTTTTCAAATGAGAGTCTGTGTTGAGCTGGTTGAACACAGGTGCAGCATCAAAAGCACACGACTGCAGGAAGTGACCGTTAAAAGCAGGCACGTGTGTAGTGATGGATGACTTGTATATCAAACAACAGAACAAGCAAACAGCAAATAAAGGACAGGGAAGGATGTTCTTGAACCAGTGTTAGCAAGCGTGCTGGTGGTACCACTCATCGTCCATACTATCAACATGACATTGACAGCTAACAAGGACAAGGCACAAGTTTTCTTCCCATTCCTGACCGTGCCTTTCAAACACCAGCCCTGACACATATGTTAATTTGAACTGTAACTTCCACTAACCTGTTAATTGAAATAAAATCTTATACATTGACTTTTCAAACTAACAATGGGGGGGGGGGGGGGGGGGAAATCACTTTTATTCTTTCCNAATACCATTCTTCAGTGACTACTTCATTCTTTGACCATCTTATTATCTTCCCTTTCATGCAAGTTCTTATTTTTTGGCCACACACCCCCCCACCCCGCCCCCATTGTTTCATTTATGCCACACTACTGCAACTATTTATCTGGAAGGCTTCTGAGGGAGGCTTGAAGACAAAAGTAGGAAAGGTTCGGAGAGGAACAGTGCGTAGCCTCCTGGTTCAAAACCAATGGTGGAATATGCTAGTTTACATTTAGGTTTTGCCACATCATTGGCTGTTCTTCTTGCTCCTCATTCTTAAGTTAAGAGCTACTAAAAACCCTGAACTGAAGTCATACTTCTGTAGTCACATTTAAGCAAAATACCACTCTGGGCTTTGCACACAAGGTTTCTTTTTGCCTCCAAAGGCACCTCTAAGATCAGTGCAAAAGTCTCTCCACATCCAGCGCAACTACAGAAATCTCAAAAATTGTTTCTCTCCTTTTCACCCAATTCTACAGTTCTTACATTGATGATTTTTCTCACACCATTCTATTCATACTTTTCCTTAAAACCAAAGGAACCGAGCCACTAACATGGAGCCAGATATGACAAAGGAAAACACTTTCACGTTCTTCAGTCAAACACTTCAGAGTCTGCAGATAAGGCTTCAGGAGACACTTTCTACACCATTTCTTCTTCTCTCCACTTTTACCTATCTTCCACACCTTCCCCTTTCAAATGAATGCTTTTGTTTTGCTGTTTGTCCCACAAATATGTCACTTTATTTATTCAATTCTAATGATTATATACTTGACACTTTAATACCTGACTTTTTGGAAAGAGAACCTCATTTTTCCCTGCAGGTTATGCAACTCCTGGTTAGACCTGCTTTTGCATCTTTGCTCTTACTGCTCTTCCTGGCTTTTTTCCCATTTATTATGCCCAATTGAGTGACTGTAAACACCACAAAATTATTCTGCCATATCACCTATTGTAAATAAGTGTTATAGATAGTAAAAATTGTTACAAACTAAGAGGAAAGGATGTTTATAGGCTTATTTTCAGATGGTCCGTTGGATTATCTTTTTCTTTTTTTAAAAAACAAACAGATCAGAATTCAAGGGATAAAGGGTAAAGTTATTATCAACATTATTGTGTTCAACATGGGGGATGGGGGGGTCGGGGGGGAAAAAAATCTTGATTTTTATATAGATAGGTTTCTATGTACTAGCATAATGTCATTTACTACATGCCCTCAATGATGGCTAGGAAATTTCTGCCACTAGCCAGCCCAGTGACAAGTGTGACCTTTGTAAACTTCGCAGGTATGCTTTCTGATACAACATGGCAAGATTACCCAATAAGCTAACAACTCATTATTTCACTTTTGAACAGTGTACTTTGAATGATATAAGGAAAGGAAATACAGCATTAACTGTAATTTCTTAGCATATTGCCTTCATTAGTGTATCAGTGTCTAGTATATTGTATTCTGAAGAACCACGGAAGCAGACTGGTCACCGAAGCTTTGAAAATACTGCATGACTAAGCACAACAGCAATGAACACTCAGGGTAAGGCTCCTTTCTATACGCCACAGAAGCCAAGACCATAGCTAGCCCTAAACTGACATGACACAGAGCTACTACATTTTAACTCAAGACATTTCCAAGTCTCCACTCCACAAGCTAACTGAAACCTAATAAAAATTTCATCAAACAGAACTCCAATGTGCTATAAAAAAATTATAAAAATCACACACTTCAACGAAATAAACTGTTATTAAAGTTGGCACAATCCTCTTAGAGTAATTATGGACAGACAGACAGCAGCCTGTTCATAGTTAGAGCTACAAACTAAGCTCTAATTTTAGCCACCACCTTTGATTTTGGCTTACAAAACTGATTTTATCTGAAAATTGCTAACTTTGCTCTGAAAGCCAAAGAGCAGTTGTCTGGAAAAGTCAAATAAAATTGGCATGGTTTAGAATTACCAGTCATTACGTAATTGCTATGAGTGGGAATTTTAGTCTACATCTAATTCTACTTCTCTCGCACAAACTCAAATCGTAACTATCTTTTCAAACTTTCCACTGCACAAAATGTCTTTCAAAATTCTTTCGTGTGCCTTTTTTAAAGAAAATTAAGTATGCAGACACCTAAGCAGGAATGCTAATTCATCTTATCAGACCAGGACAGCAGATATTCATAAGCACCTGACAGATTAATATAAAGGGGTTTGTTTATGGGTTTGTTTTTTCAAGTCTCACTTATTTTTGTTCACAGAAGGTAGCAACTATCATGGTTTAAGTAATTTTTTATAGTAAAAAACTTGTGGTCATGACACACTGACATTAGAGTACCACCATAAAAGAAGGAGGGAAGAAAAAAATAAAAGGGGGTGTGTGGAGTGGCAGGGGAAGACAGAAAAGAAAAATAAGACCCTTATTAAAAAATTACAGCATTTTAGCTTTCACAAGCAAACTGAGCCTTAGTTGAAACTCATTGCTACTTCGATCATTCTGCCACATCATCTGAACACTTTTGCCCTCCCCTTACTGCCTACAAGCCATAGCACATAAGAAAGGATCCATATTATGTTTACATAAAAGTTTTTCTTTCATTCTGTTGAGTGTTTTCTTTTCAAAAGAGAAGGATATAAATTCCGTTCAGTCAACCCTTGTTGTTCAAAACCACAACTTTGATCCATGAAACCGTCATAACATTTACTTAGAAATCATGGAATATTTTGAAGAGTAGCAAACATTAGGTCTTTACATCTCCTGATTTAAGCACTCACGTTTCAATCATATCACGTTTTCAAGGTTTTCATCACTATTTTACAGTAGCTTGAGACCTTTATTTATTTATTTACATGCACCAAACACTACATCATAAGCACTGACTCCAGGAACTTAATTCAGAAAAACAATGCAAAGTGTCACACATTTGAAAACAAATTTGTTTTTTAACTAGCGTGTTGCACCTGCCATGGAGCTGTTACACAGTAGCACTTTTTAGTATTTGCAGGAGGGCACTCACCTCCTTTCAATTTAACTAGAAGTTAGCATAGAAAATTAGCAAATAATGTTTTGATTCCGCCACACTTGAAGTATGGTTCTGTATCATTACATATTCATTGATCTAGTAAACTTGCACATAAAAAGTAGTATTCAAAGTTAAGCAGGATGTTTTTTAAAACACACACATAAAAAAATTTTAAAATGTAAATATTTTAAGGGAGTCACCTGGTTGTTTTATCCACAAATATGCGGGTCTCATCTTCCTTTAAAATTACTGGTTTGTCAAATTTGAAATATTTCACACTGACAGGTACTGAACACCTGAAGCAAAGGTATATTGTTTTATTAGTAAAAACCTCTTATATTTTATTACTTTTACAAGATTTGCATGCCTCACATTGCTTTTCAAAAAAGTACTGCAGAATACAAAGTAGATAAAGACTGAAATGAAGACTGATGTGAAGTTACATGAACAAAACTCAAGGGAGCGGTGAAGAACATGATCAGTAAAACTTCAAAATTTATCAAAATAAGAAAGAAAAGAAGCAATCTAAGGACACAGATCTATGTAACAGCAGTACTGAAACAAACAAAAAATAACCACAAAAAAAACCCCAAACCACACCACCTTGAAAGTCTGCAAGCTTTTATGGGATGCTGCAGCTTGGGCCAGTTGGGAGAACCTGGAGCACTGCCAGGTGCCAGTCACCTTGAGGAGTGGGATGATCCCAAACTTCCTGTGGTAGGGAATTCCAGTCCATGCTCATGTATCTCCTGGACGTAAAGTGTGCTGGGATGACATTTATGGGAACACACATGCAGTGTCTACTGAAATTGTGCACACATTTTAATAGAAAAGGTAAATGCAGTTCATACTACCAAACCCCCAAGCAATGAAGACGGCATAAATGTCGCTAGTTTCAACTTGTTATTGCAATACACATTAAAAATACCAAGTAGTTGAGTAAAATACCTATTCTCTAATATGTAAATCTCAACACAATTGATCTGACAACATACGAAGGCTGCTTATGCCAAGCTCAAATACTGAGTGGTAGTATTTGTTTCAGCAGTTATATGACGTATTGCATTTTGGTAATACCACCATATGTGCAATCCAAAAGCATTACATTTGCCTCCCCACATCTACCCACATACCAGGGACAGGCCCTTAGAGCTTAAAAACACTATTTTTGAACTCACCTGTAAAACAAAACATGTTTTATGCAAACACACTGTTTCTCTGTTCTCCACTTTGCCAAAGTAGTAATCACTAGTCTAGCCTGAAGAATAGGGTCTCTACAAAGAACAGACTAATTCAGTATATGACTTAATCATACAATTCAGTTCAATTCAAATCCCAGATCCTCCATGCCACTTGTCATTATATACACTACAGGTCATTCTCAAAATACATAAATAAAAGTCACAGGTTTAAGTTTGTTATGACTTCTGCTGGAGCCAACTGGACACATCAAGAACAACAGCAGTGATAGTATTTAGCTCTAGTTAGCATTAGAATGTTTGACAAACAAATTAATAGAAAAGTGCGCATGCAAAACCGCTGCAGTTCACGTTATGAATCGAAGTTGAACTGCTGTTATCACCATCCTTTGCAGAAAGTGCTTTTGCTTTCTCTTCCTTAATAACTATCTCAAATCTGAAGGAGGATATTGCTTTAATGCCCTCAGCACACTGATCCAGACACTATTAACACCTGTAGGAACCACAAGACATGTCATGAGAATGCTTCTTCCTGAAGCTTAAATTATTTGATCTCAAAGAGGAAGAGGCCAAATTCCAGACAAGCTGCTTTGTATGTTACAAATTGAACAAAAAAATTGCCAGATGCAAGATCTGGAGAAAGAAATGGAGTTATTCACACTGCAGACACTGATTCCATCCATCTGCACACCTATCCAAGTATCTATCGTTTTGGATCATCAGAGCTAACATAAGACTGCATTTGCTATCAGTGAGAAAAAATAAAAATACAAAGTTCCTGGGCACCTGGGTCTTTAATTTATGATAATTTAGGAACAGTAGAAAGTGAAAACCACAGCGTAACTACACGTATAAAGTATTACCAATGTGAGCTGTTCCAGGAAATGTTCACAAGCACAGTTTTGCCCATTTTAGCAGCAGCTATGCTGTGCTAAAGCAGCAAAGGCATTGATTAGCTTTTCCAGGAAATAACCACAAGAAGGAGTTTACATGCTGAACTGCATGCAGTATGATTACCACCTGTGACTATGTTTGCTGAGGATTTGCTGGGAAGACATGCACATTTTATTTGCAAACCCAGGGACACACACCACCGAAGACAGGAATGTCTTGTTTATTTATCCTACAAACTGGAGCAGAGGTAAACCTTTCCGCACTGCCCCACTTTCTGAAAGTTATTTTCACTGAAAGTGTTAGGTTGACAGATACAGAATCCTCTCAAAAGAAATTCATGATCTAGTTGCAAATTGCAGGGTAAAAGAAGTCAACTGAAAAAATTAGGTCAAAAAGGCCTAAGAAAAAATTTCAAAAAGTGACACCTAGAATACTTTTAAGTCTTAGTTGCCAATTCCTCAATAGAACACACATTTCATATATGCATATCTCACCATTTTCACAGAAAAACAAAAAATTAAAAACTGGGACACTTTATTCAGAACCCTAAACAAATGCTTGTCAGTATTGTGGCCATGGATGCTGAGTCAGCAAAAAGTCAGTGGCGTGCCAATAGCTGCAGCTCTGCTCATCCCCACTGCTATGTTGCCTCCTCTCTGGTGCTGCCACAGGCAGAACTACACACAAGAACTGATCTGTGTTAAAACTATTCCAACCGCTACTATACTATACTATCCAACTATACTAACCCAAATCTGCTTCTTAAGCCAAGGGGAGAAATGTTCACCCTGTTGAAGCACAAAGGCAGCAAGGAGGCAGGAACAAATAACGGAGCAAACTGTTTCAGCAGCGGTATTACCTTAAAAGTTTCATTGTCTACAGTTCAAATCCCCTTGTATGTTACATATTCATCTTATGAACGCTATCATGCAACTTAGCTGACAAATAGAAGAAATTAAAATCTCGCAACTCTTTATTTTGGGACACTCTCAGCCCTAATGTTGACAACTTGTATCCATTAGTATACTTACATATGCACATACCCCTCCAATTCCACTCTTGAGAATACTCTTTTTGATTTCTGGTGTCCTCACACACACCATTCCCATGCTCAAAAAATGGAAATGCAATTCCTACACTGTAAGATTTAACTATATAACCACTTATTTTCATCAGATGTGTTGAAGAAGGCATTAGAACTGCAAGATTTTGAAAGTAAAGAAAATGGAAGTGTTGACAAGAAACTAAAAGAAGCAGCAGCAGAGTAACAACTACAATTACATCAGTAAGTGGTTTAGCATAGACCTGGCTTAAGAGTCCGAAACCCCAAATTCAAGGGAATTGTTCACAGAAGAATTTTAAAATAACTGCTAATAACCCTAGTTATTATAGGGTATAGGCATATAGACCAAGCTATAGCAAATAAACAAGAAGTACACCTTATAAATGTCTGATGCATGTATATAAAAAGCCCATATGTTGGTGTACAGCATCACTACAGGCTGAAAACTTGAATCTTCAAGGGGGACCAACGCTCTGGTAACTTTACAATAGATCAGAACTGAATGTGTTTACAGGTAGACAACCATCCATTAACCCTCAGAATTATTTTTTTATATATATATAAAATACATACATATATTCACAAACTTTAAGTTTTATTTATAAACATATAGACTTTATTTACACATATTTTGTTTTCTATTAAAACATATGTACTGTATTATATAGTGTGTGTATATGTAATATATTATATATACACTATATATATAAATACATATAAAAAGTACTGGGGTGACCTCAGATTTCTCAAAGCTTCTAAGCATCCTGTTGTGCAAACAGTTCACATGTTCCTGTAAGACATTCCTGCAAGAAAGGTACCAAGGTAGTTTGTCCACCCAGTGGAGAAAACAGCCTAACAAGCAAGTTGGCATACAGTGCTGTTTTAATCACTTTTGTCCAGTCTTGGTTAAAAGGCAAGTTGAGGTAGTGAGGATGAACAAACAAGAAAGTAGCACAGCACTTAGGTGCCAGGACACCATCATCCACAAAAATCCAGTCACAAACAGCCTGAGAGCTGCCAGCTGACTTGAATGAAAATTATTCCACAGCCGCCTTAGGAAGTCACAGTCATCACCAAAAGAGCAGCAATTTGGTATTGGGGGGGGGGGNGGGGGTGCATGTCGAATATCAAGCTAAGCTCTCCTGCAACACTCACTGATATTTTAATATTTCACTGAGTTGAACTAACATGCCACTTTAAAAGAATGACCTGTATTCCGTATTGCCTTCAGAATCCCTCACCATCACAGAGATTGCTCATTAAAAATTCAGAGAAAGTTAACAAATTCTCGGGGATTTAACTAAGTTAGAGGCAATAATACCAAAAAAATCCCTTGTGACATTACAATTTCAACAAGCCTCACAGCACTGGAGAAAGGCACAAAAAAGGCTACAAAATTCAGAACCCCACATGAGTCTGCAAGAACCGTGAATACGAGCAGCTTTTCCATCCAATGTGACAGTCTCAAAATGGCAAGCCCTTTTTTGCCTGCCTACCGGCTAGTCTACACTCCCCTTTTCTTCTTTTGAATTTCCCCCAACTTAAATTGAATGCAAATAAGCCAGGTGTGGTCCCCAGAGCAGTAATCTGCAGATAGTCCCCACCGAGTTCCCATAGCAACTTGCACAGCTGGCCATGAGAAAGAGGTTGTATCTGCTTCATATTGGCTACACAGTTTAAACACTCAGCGAGTGAAACACCAATTATGGCATTTTGTAACGGAAACATCTACTAAAAAGCACATCCATTTTCCCTTGGTTAATACAGGAAAATAAAACTCTGAATATGCTCCTTGCTCAGCAACTGCTCAACATGTAAAGTGACTATCTGTTATTTGCAGGAGGCGATGTCTGCAAAGGAAATGGCTTCTCTCTTCTGCTGCAAGGTACTGAAGTTTAAGAAACACTACACCATTTAGAAAACGCCTGTCATTCTGAAAATTGCAATCAAGAACGCACAGCTGAAAGAGAGAACTCAGAAACCCAAATACTAATCCTTCTCTTCAAGTTATAAGATTTCCACAAGACTCCCCTCTCTGCTAAGTGCTTTGTAATATTCCCAGTTTTAATTGTACTCTTTCTGTATTGGCTTTCTCAGTCTTATTCTAGAAATCTAAAGTTAGCCTGCAACTGACAAACAAATGATGTTCATCATGTACAAATCCTATCCTTTGTTCCTTGCATACAGACACGTATCCCACCTTCTATTCATTCCACTCCTTCCTGCGTCCTGGACACGTACCTCATGCTTTTGTCTACATCCAAGCCCACAACTCTTCTCCTTTACTTCTCACTGTGTTCCCTTCCTTATCTGCTGGCTAACCAACAGGTGTTGGGGCTAATTTGGTGTACTGACTGGCCACAGGCGTGTACTTCTTGGTGAACTGGTCAGAGAAGGACTATGTTTTCTCTGCTTTTCCTTTAGCATGGCCACAAAAAGGACATCTCTTCTCACACTGTGGTTTCAAGTAAGAACAGCCCTAGAGGCTTAGGAAAAAGAGCCAGTGCATCCCAGCTAATATCCTATGGTTAGCAGGGATGCAGGAACCAAAAGCTGATGCCTAGGTAAGAGTGCAGGAGCACAGAAGGTACCCAAGACACTTCCCCCATAAATTTTCTTCCTCCCACAAATTACACCTCAAAGAATTTTTTGGGCAGAGGATGTTTATAAACCCTAAGCAACCTTCAATGGATTTTTCTCTCCCATGAGAGAATCATGTCAACATCCCTTTGAGTCCCTGTAAACTTCTAGGAGGCAGCCTGCAGCAAGGAGTCCCAACAGCTGAAGTACACATTGAAGAACAATCTTTTTTTAGTTTGTTTTGAATCTATCTTCTTCTGTAGCATTATTTCATTTCCCCTAGTTCTTCCACAAAAAGAGATTGTGAACTGTAAGCCTCTATTCACCCTGCTATGACAGTTCACTGACTTCTGCCATATCCCCCCTTAGCTCTGTCTTTTCTAGGATGATAATCTCTCGCCCACACAATTGTTCATAAAAAGTGTGAATGGCTTCCTTTCAATGATTCCTAATGCTGCTTTTCTACATCTTTTTCATGTAAGGAGCGACGAGCTGCACAGTACAGTACTCAGGAGAAAGAAGCAGTAATGGATTGTGGCACAATGCTATATTTTCTCATATGGCTTTGCACGCTGTTCTTTTCCTGGTAAGTCCTGGCATTTGATTTGCTTTTTGATTACCTGTTGAGCGTGAAAATTTAGTCAATATTTCCATGACAAATTGTAACGTGAAAGATCTTATACCTGGAGCGTTTAAGAGTGCCTATACTACTGTACATAAAGTCAGGATCTTATCTCTAACTTACTCATCACTTTCAGGAGCTTAGTATCACTGAAATACCATAATTTGTTCAATTTGGTTAAAATTGGCCAGCTGTTTATGAGGGAGAGGAGAAAGGAAAAGTCAGACAGAAACAACACAAACCTCTTTTCCTTATGAAATCTGGCTAAACAAAAACAACAACATGATGCTTATCTATTTCAAAAGAGCTGGCGGTGGAAAAGAAATGGATTCAGTATCAGTCAGTAATGTTTGTGCTGACTTTACAAAATGCCTCTCTTTGTACCTGACTTAATCATTTCTCCATAAGCAATCCCTGTTTTTCAAGCAGGGCAAGGCAAGCTTACCCAGGAACATTCATTTTCTAACTATGCAAGAGGCCACCATTACACTAGCTGTCTCATATAAGACTATACATTTATGTATGAAAGGGGAAATACAAGCAAACAGGAGTTTAATGTGCATATTGGAAGTTAGCTATAAATTTTATTCATCCATCAACACATATAAGACATTGTATACCTGTGAACGTCATCCATTACTGCACCTGTGGTAACTATCCTTAATCCAATGCCAACTTGAAAGCTGCTCATTTGCTTAAGTAGTTTTAGTTTTCTTCTCTACTCTTTCTGCTTTCCCTTCCAAATTTTTTTTTCAGACTAATCAGCAGCACTTCAAAGAAACAGCTGAGCTGGTGGCATTAAAATGACCAGGGAAACACACAAAGCTTTAACAGAGTACAACCACTGAGCAAGTGAAACATGCCATTTACTGTTAAAAATGATGACTGTAAGCCCACTCAATTGAAAAATAAAATAATAAAATCACAATTCATTAGAAGGGGGGAAAAAAATTAGTATTCCCTTATAGGTCTGACATAATACACACTTTAAGAACCCCAGCACAGTAACATTAACAGTCCACCATACGTTAACAAAAGCCAAAGAATTAAAACCCAAATGCTCTTGGTCTGTATTGCAAGCAATAGGTTTCCACAATTCACAGAAAGAAATGAAATGGACATCCAGATGGCAAAGTCTGGAATTTGAGAAGCTAAAAATGAAGATATTTTACATTGGAAGCAAACATGTCATTTTGAAAGAATTTCAAGTGTAGTACCAGCTAATACTGGTGTAACAAATAAATATTTAATGTTGGGCGTTCAGGAGGAGACACTCCACATGCAAATATGCGTGTGCATGCATACACACAGAATCTTGCTCATATATATCTTTTATACTAAGAGGCAGGTTTTGTACATCTCAAAAATACAGATTTAAGCACATATTGACTCTGTCCCCTTCAGTTCCTATCTCTGCTGTGGTTTCTATTCATGATAGCTGATGCATGCTGAGGACAAACTTACAATAAAATTGCCCATGTGTAAATAGAACGTCACTTGGCCAGACCAGCACCAACCCTATACATGGTACTTGCTTATAAACAACTTAAATGGGCGGTGGAGGAGAAGGGAGAAGGTAACAGGGAGGACTGAAGGTTTTTACTTCTAAAGAGACTTGGAGATGAGAATAGCATTTTTGTAATAGCAGGAGACCATTAAGTTCTCCTGGGTAACTTGGGCATCAACTTCCAGGTGATGGATTAGATGAAAAACACTGTATTCTGATTAACACACTCCAAGAGATGGAGTTCTACCATTTTCTTAGCTTTAGCTGTTAACTTTAAGTCCCTCTCTTAAAGTGTAAGGCATCGTTTAAGACTGAATCACCTAGGATTAGTTTCCAGCAACTGGATCTTGTTATGCACCTTTGGCTTCCTTAAACAGAAGTCCCCTTATGTACTGTGAGCAAGTCACTATTCACTCAGCCCAACTTGGTTTAACCAAAGATTCTGAATTTTAAACTCAGTTTGACAGGCTTTTCACATTCTGAATCCATCATGACTCTTCTCAGAAACATATCTGGCTTTGTTAGCAACTCTACTGATGTTACAAATTTCCTAATAGGACCATAAGGTTAATCTCAACTGTATTTATAATTCAAGTATTGTAATTGTTATCATAGGTACAGCCTCACTCCAAAGGCCACTTCCAGATTATAATTCATCACAATTCAATTCATTTTTAGAGTCCATGTGTTTCAGAGTACAGGCTCCTCTTCCAAAAGTGGAATCTACATATCTTCTGCTAGATGTTTAGCAGACACCGGATTTGACTAAATTAAAATAAATGGTTTATTTCCCAGAAAAACTGGTGAATCTTAGATCCCTTTGTAGTAACTCATCTGACAGTTGCAACTCCAATCTCTTCATCCTCTGAAAACTTTACCAAAGAAGTTTCTGCATTTCTTCTTGATCACTGGCAGACAGATTAGAGTACTTGCTGAAGAAAAAGACATAGCTAGTAGATTTTGACTTTCCATTAACAACTATATTGAGATTTTCAGTTATCCTGTCCTTAAACCTTTTAGTATGTGTTACTATTGATTTTGTATCACTTTAATTTGGTAATCAATGAAGTAAGCCATTCTAAATCAGATATGTTATAAAAGAGTGCATTTTATCAATACAATTACAAAACAGAGCTTTAATCTTAACAAGAACTGGAAAAGCTTACAGCAAATTCATCTGAAAAGACTTTCCGACCTCAGAAGATTGTATAAAATTACATTAGATTATTTTTGCTGACCAAAAATTGTCTATCAGCAAATAAAATTACCTAGTCACTCAAGTAAGTGCAACTGGCCTCTAGTTTTTGAAATAAACCTGCCTCATTTTTTCTCATTATTGACTTCCTCACTTTTCAATCCCCTCTCTGCAGCTTCCTTGGCCACTTAAGATTTACCGACATCAACAAATACATAACATCAACAAACTAGAGAGATTCCTTTCCAGTCATTGTAAATGACTAAATGCAAGCCACCTCATCCTGCAGATTTTAGAAATCCAACTCATACAATCTCAAGCATTCCTCTCCCTCCCCATTCCCATTTACTTTGAGAACGCCACTTTCTCTCCATTTTTAGGAAACACTTAAGGCCACTCAAAAGCAGGTAAGCATCCAACCAAGTTCGAAGACTGCATTCTCACTTGTGACCCTGATGTTACAGAGTTAAGAACACGTATGACCCTTTTCTGATGAGTAAACAAGGTAGTTTTCAGTCATACCAGCTCAACTCACTAAGACAGAAGCAGGGGGTGGTTGGGGACCAAGGGGAGAGGTGCTGTTTCTTTCAACAGCGAGCTGGTATGGTGGTTCACTTTGTCTCAAAATCTGCATAAATATTCATCCTTTATTGTACAACCATAATCACATACCAAGTATTATATGTAAATTTTGCAGTGGAGGCATTTATTGACGTTGCTTGAGCTTTATCAGCTTGCTAAATAAAAGCAGGAAAAATACTGTTTTGTATTGGTTATAGGGTATTGTTCCAAACAATTCCTTGTGTACTTGTATTCCAGTAGCTTGAGAAAGGTAGATACTGTAAATTCACAAGACTACATCAGACAGGGCTTCCTGAACCATGTTCCCGCCTGTCCTTGTTATTTGCTAACCAGGACATAATCACCTTGGAGAGAAAACACAGACTGCTATTTCAAAAGGACAGTACAGTGAGCAAAGTGATGAAGCCATAGCTGGGACTCCTGGTCTTCCAAGCCCGCAGAAACATACTGAAGACCAGATTCCCCGCTGAACTCCTCTTTGCCTCATCCAGGCAAGGGGAGTAGAGGATTGGGGGATGGAGGGGGACGCCATATAAAGAATGTAGTGTTTGTTTTTCAATAAACTTTTAAAAAAAAAAAATCTGTAGCATCATTTTAAATAGAAGACTATGGGCAGTTACTTGTCTGTCAAGCAGCTTTTGTTGATAGAAAGCAGGTAGCAGAAGTACCATTTAAATGAGTCATCATCACTGAGTTTATTCTTTGATTTTCCTCATTTTTATATTATTTTAAAAATATCAGCCATCAGTATTTGTGCATTTCACTGAAATCGGTTCTCTCAGAGATTATTTGGCTGCAACAGTCAACAGGCAGACTCCAAGATCACAAAGTCCCTTCAAGCAGCATTCCTCGTAATTCCTCTTTCAAATTTTACTTCACTGTGCAAGTTGGGAATCTTACAGCATTATTTCAGCTTATACCTAATCTAGTCTACCTGTGCAATGAATCATTGGTTTGACTATTAAATTAACAGTCAAATTAATAATTAATTTCTTAGGTTTTGTCCTGATATTACAGAAACATACATCTAAAATTAAGAGCCGCTTTTATTGCTGCTAAGCACACCTTATTTGTTTTTAACACCAATTTTTACTAAAAGATCTTTATTAGATTACCACACTTGAAATTAGAGATATGTTCAGTTCTGAATCATACACCCATGATTTTAGCTGTGAAAATTCTCTAATTGGTAAGTTAATACCACTGACCTCCCTAGCACAGATTTTACATTCCAAAAGCTCTTCCTTACTTACAATTTTTATCATACACCCTCAATGCAAATAATTGTCCTTGCTACTTCTTTGTGCAGTTTCTGGATCTACTTTGATTACAGTAGACCCATCGTTTCCCCAGAGGTTCTCTGCTGGAAAGAGATCTTGTGCACAACTAAATTTAAGCTTTGCTTCCCTAAACAGCCTTTCCATCTACCTATTTCTATTCAAATCAACAGATAGCATCTGTTTAAGTGGTCATAAGAATTGTTGCGAAGACATAAATCACCTAACTTAAAACTTGCCTGGCTATGATTAATACTCAGTACAAGAAACCTTACAGTGGACACCCATGGAACAGCCTACTTATCAGAGAAGTTTCTTCCTAATCCCCTTTGGTTAGCACTTTATTTGTTCCCTGTTGTATAATGGTTTTTCAGTTCTTTACAAAGGCTTTACAAAGCTTTCATTTAACCTAACATAATGTACTGTAAATGAATAATCCCTTTTCTTCCCTGATCCTGTTAATCTTTTGGCCTCAGTTACATCTCACAGCAGTGAGATGCAAATGGTAATTATGCAAGAAGTATAAGATCTGTATTTTGATTTCCATCTGTCCAACACAAGTCCAGCACAAGAGGCAGATAACTGAGTGCCTTCCTATCACCATGGGAACATGATTGCCAGGAACATACCAAGAACAACATCCCATATTGACTCCCAGAAGCCCCAGTCAAGTACCTTCTACTCATTAGAGCCTCCTTTATCTCTTTTCTTGATTCATATTTTTCACAAACTCCTGATTATTCTCACTTGCAATCCAATCTTCCTCAGGACTGAAGAAACATTGTCTAACTCATGTAACATCTCCTCACTAGCATTACATATGTCAGTTATCTCATCTACAAAATTTAGATGGATGTAGAAGCAGTTGAAACATTTTATTAATGTGACAGTGGAAAAAAACCAAAGTTAACAAAGTTGTAGGCTGACCCCCTTTTTCCCTAGCCATACCTCCCATGGGGTCATAACAGCACTCATCTGAACCCACAGTTGATGAGTTTAGCAAGTTCAGAGAACTGGGTGGCAGAAGATTACCCCTTCTGAAAAACAATTTTTGGAGCTCAGCTCCCCAACTGCGATGACTACGGAGTCAGACAAGCACAATGGAGCAAATGCCCCTGAGGGTGGGATTGAACAGAATCAATCTAGTTTGGTTTAAATTGTTTAAACCACAGCCTCACAACACATCTAGATTTTATAACCAAACCCATCTAATAACTGTCCGCCACTGAAATAGAAAGACCTTATTTTCTTTCCTTTCCCCAGCCACAAGACGGTTCCACTGCTTCCTTCACGCTGGCCCTGGTGCTCACCTAACCAGAGAGAGAGACAATTAGACTTGGCAATCCAGAAGAAAAATAACTTGATAAAAAGCTAACAGAAAAGTATTTTTCTTTCAAGTTAAATCAGCTATGTGTGGAAGTCAAAGACTGAAAACAGACACAAGGACAGAGGCCGAATCATGAAGGAACGGGATAAAGAGAGGAAATGGTCTGTCCTCCCAGTGGCATGAAACTTTAAAAGGTTTGTGTTGTAACTTCAGCATTAAGGCGAAGAGATGGGGGACAGCAATGTGATTGATGGCTTACCCCTGTTAAAAGGAGGCCACACTCCCCACTTGGATCTCCCACCATTACTGGCTGTGTTGCGCTGCCTTTGTCACTAAACAGCCCCTTCCAGAAGGGTATATAACTTGCCAGAATGGCAGATGACTTTCCAAGGGAAGAGGAGTAAAGGCAAGATGATGGGGTTGAAGGTAAGGACTAAGGGTAGGTAGTCGCACTTCAGCTTCAGAGAGCTGTTATGTGTGCTTAGCTCTGCTTGGAACCATAACTTCAGTATATACACTTCTCTTTCAGAAACAGCAGTGTATGGTTATACTGTTAAAGTGCCTAAAAAATAATGTTGTAATCAGATACCCAAATGTAGGAGTCACTTGAGTCACGTTCACTGCCATTGATGGACGACTGCTACCTTCTCCACTCCATTAGTGACTGTACACTATAACATTAACTTTCCCCTTAAATAAAGCATCAGACTGAGACCACCAAAAAGTCTTACACTGCAAAACAAACTTGCACTCTTATGTTTTCAGCTTTCTTCAAATACAAGACAAAAATGTTCAAAATCCAATGCATCAAACAATGCCAAGAGAAAGCCACAGAAGATGTTGTCACAGTATCAAGACATGTTCTGTCAATACTGACTCAAGACAGCTGAAGCAATGCTCATCTGTTAGAATTACTGTTTAGGTTTTATTGATCAACAGCTGATACATAAACATGTTAAAAGTTAGCTGATATACTGCTCTGACTGCAAAATAACAACGCAGAGTTCTATCAACTCTCTTACCAGCAACAGAGAATGAAAACACATCCATAAACTTTTCATTTTTTCTAGGATGGTTCTACTACATACCATGGTAGTGAAGAACAAGACAGAGCCCACTATACTATGAACGCATTTATTTTGGGTTGAACTAGAATCTGATATATGTAATATTCTAGCAGAGGAAGTTCACAGAAAAAAAGCTTGCACAGCACTGCTCAACTTCAGAGTTTTTCTTAAGCTCTCAATCTATTTACACAATTTACTTTCTCAGAACAAAAGCTTCCAAGAAAACACAGTGGATAAATAATATTTTGACATTTTGGTAAAAAGTTATCCAAAACTTCTTTCCTCTTCAAATGGTGCAAGATAGGTATGTTATTAAAACACAGGCAGTGGCAATGTAATTCAATGGGCAACAATTCAACAAAACTAGCAAAAGGTTTTTCCCAACGTATTTGTGTCTTGCATGTGTTTTATTTTGTTTTGTTTTTTTGTTTTTTTTTTTTAAACCAGATTTTGATTAGAACAAGAGCTTGCCTCTTTTGATACACCAGAGACCCCACCTACAAAAAAAGCTGTTCTGCATGTCCTAATTTCCAAAAAAGCTTAAGATCTGCATCACCTCAGAACAAGAATCCATATGGCAGAGAAGCCATCTTTTTGGCAAGCACCTCTTTTAGCAACTATGCCTTCTGAATCAAATTCCATGTCCCTGATTTGTTTCCACTCCTGCTCTACTCCCTCAGTTCTACCGGTATGATCATTTGTAAAGCCTCCCAAGAACAGGATTAAAGAATTGATTGAGGTTAAAAGTAACTGCACAGTTCACCATACAAAAGACTCACCTACCTTAAGGGCATATTATATATACACACAATAGATTAAGGATGAGACTCTCTGATTTAAATTCTCCTGCAGTAAGTGTGTTTATAAAAGTCTCTTCTCTGCATTAATTTTCCAATAAGTGATGAGTCTTGTATTCTTACAGAATACTGAATTCTTCCCTTTTATAAGAACAGTAGTGGAGTTTCTTCTACTTGACAGTTTACCAAGGAATATGTAGAATCTAATCTCCTTGAGATTTCCATGCCCCTGATGTGAGCAGGGATGTGACCAACTGAACAGTGGATGGAAAAATTGTAACAAATGGGATTAACAATCAGCATAATCAAATAATCTTGATTGTCATTAGAAACCAGGCTTAAACATCCCCTTACTCAAAAAATCCTGCCAACCTATGAATTCCATAGGCTTTTAGTATAAAATCTAAATTGGAGCTCATGAACAGGTTAACAAATACATTCTCAAAGAGAGACATTATGAGCTTTTGTCAGTACATCATCTTTTTCCATGCCATCTAGAAATTACATAAAGGCGTATTTACCCTCCTCTTAAATACTTCTGTTTTCTCCCATTCCATAATGTGTTATGTGTTTATTTCATAGCCTCCCACCCTGAACTTGAGGGACAGGCCATTCTCTTAAATCTACCTTATTAGCTTCATGAATGCATGGTACACTGAGGTCAAGGTACAAGGAAAAAATTCCTAGAGCTCAAAGCAAGTGCAAAGCATGGAAATGCTTGAAATAAAGGCTGAAACAGTACGTGGTCTAGGAGGGCATGCCTCAAAGAACCAGATTCACACAAAGGGGAAAAGAAAATGTTGCGCTCCAATTTAATCAAAATCCACTGGACACAACAGCTGACTCCGCAGCCCTGGTGACCTGAAGAGTAATTTTATTAGCTATACAGAAATATCCATTTTCAAGTTTCAACTTCCATTCCTCCTTACTTCCCCATCTTGCCCACGAAGTGGAGGCAATTTACACAAGCAGCATTTTTACAAGTTCCTCCTCAAGAAATTCTCTCAAATGGAATAAGAGAGTTCCCTTCCTTTATTTGGAGCAACACACCCTTGTAAATAGCACATGCTGAAATGCAAAAGAATTCCTTTTAATGTTGAAGCAGCACTGGCACTTGAACCTTCTACGCACATCAGACAAGCTCAAAACACATCTGAAGAAACAATATTGGAAACTGCAGCACGTGTATTTCCACAAAATCTAAATTTCAGTACAGTTCACATAAATGTAGCAGGAGTGGAGCAGCAAAGCTGCCGCAGAAATGCTTTAAGTGTCTGCTGCACAACAGTTCAATTGTGTTCAGTTTTCACCTCAAAAAATACAGTTGTTACCTGTGACGGCAGACTACATTACACTGCATATTTTATGCACCAGTACACAGTAAGGAACGTTCCTGTTATTTTAATAGCATTTCGCCAATTTGTATACAGCATACTTTTAACTTGCGTCTTTAGTCATGGTTTCTCTATGAGCAAAAAGGGAGAATAAAAGATGCTACTTTTTTGTTTAACACCTAAACAGGCTCTGACTATCTGTAAGACCTATTAGCTTTACCCTGCCACTTACTAGTAAAGCTCTTGAGCAGCAGAGACATCTCAGTAGCTTACTGTAGGCAAAGCAATACAAATGCTGTACAATACATATTTGTTTTGCATTTGGACGATTGTGTGCCATTACATGAGTTAATTTTAATATTATGAAGACCTTCAGTTTTACAGGTATGAATGGCATAAATCACTACCCGAACCCAGAGAATCTTAATTTCTTAAAAACGAAATGGAACAGTGAACTTTTAAAGCTCTCCCATTATTAATATCAGAATATTTCATCAGAAAACAGTAAGATAACTCAGCTAACACAGAATACAACCACATATGCACATTTTCTCCATGAAACACAAGAGCTCTGCAGTCTTCACTGGATTAACTATTCCTCTACCCTTGGCCCGTGCAAACTCCAGCTTGCTTTGAATCAAAGACCTTTATGGTTCAAGTCCCAGGAGATGCTGAGAAGATGTTCTCAGTGGAGTAAACTTTTCCAGAGAAATCACACTCTGATTTGAGAGAATTCATTTCTTTTGGCCTTTGGGGGAACACTGCAAGTCCCATGTATTTGTTCAAGTCTTTACCTAGAGAGAGCAGAATCCCTTCTAGGCTCTGTCAGGCTCTTGCTGATCTTGCAACATCTGGCTGTGTACAGCCACATTGTTCACACATTTTTAATTTTGTACATCAAGTAATTTTAACCCGATCTTTTAAAGAACACTGTTTTTTCAGTCCTTTAAAACAGGAATTTAAGGACAAATCTTCAAGTAATACTGAGTCAATTATACAGAGCTAAAATATAACATTTTGAGCAACAAAGAAACAATGATTAGTATTAAACAAAAACATAACACTAGAAAGTAAAAGTGAGGTAAAGCTTAAAAGACTGGAGTGAAATGCTGTGTAGGCATGGGAACCATTTCTAATACTGACAATCACAAAAGACATTAACAAATAGGAAAGGCATCCCAAGTGGCATAAAAACAATTTTTGCACATCTGAAATATGAAACCTTACTATTCAGGAAAAAGTTAAAGTAAAAACAAAACAAAAAGGCTGCAGACGAAAAGAAAGAAATTCATTTGAGAGCAACCTTTCCATTTTCAACAGCCACAAACATTTCAAGCACCTACATCATAACTGCCCACGTAATTAATTCAGCGCAGCAGTCAGAAACAGCAATACTGAGCCAGTCACCGTTCAGCAGTCTACACTTTGCTGTAAGGAAATTTTTCCTGAAGACAGATGCCACCCGGAGGAACAAAACCAGAAAAACAATCAGCTGCCTGACCAGAGGCAAGGCAAGGAGAGATTAGAACTGCAAGTCTCTCTCTCCTCCCGAGACCCCCAGCCTGCATACACAGAACAAACCTGCACAACTAACAGTGGCAGCAATTTTCTGAAGGAACACCATCCTGGTTTCAGCTGGGATAAAGCTAAGTTTCTTCCCAGTAGCTGCTGCATTTTGGATTTAGTATGAGAATAATGTCGATAACACATACTGTTTTAGTTATTGCTAAGTGATGTTTACATTAGTCAAGGACTTTTTCAGCTTCCCATAAAAGCTGAGAGGGAGCACAGACAGGACAAGCTGGCCAAAGGAGTATTTCACATCATAGACATCATGCTCACTATATAAATGGGGGTTGGCCAGGGGGCAGGAATCTGCGATTGTTGCTTGGGATGGACTGGGCAATCTATCATTGGGTGGTGAGCAATTGCACTGCATCACTCAGTTTGTATATTCTTTTATCATTACTGTTATTTTCTCTTCCATTACTGCTCTAATTAACTGTCTTTCTCTCAACCCATGAGGTTTTTTTTTCCTTTTCTCCCTACCCCACTGGGGGGAGGAGGGTGGGCAGTGAGTGAACGGCTGTGTGGTCCTAGTTGCCAGCTAAGGTTAAACTACAACAAAGACAAAATAAGCTGCACTCTGACTAAGAAAAAGCAGACTGGCCTCTCATAAAGGGCTGCAACAAGAAAGCATACGTGTTTCTCCTCACGGCAAGCACAACTGTGAACGCTACTTTTCAGTTGCCTAGGGTCACACGAGTGTTCAGTGTGTACTGGTAAGCCAGAAGACAGGGGGATTTGCTCACTAACTAATTCTTTTAAGTGGATTGCCAGCAGTGATTCTCTGTTTAGGAAACCTGTGTTCTCTCAGCTGAGAAAATTATGCCTTCTGGGGAAAAGAACTGTTTGGGCCGTGCCCATAACTCCCATGGAGTGCTGAGTGTTTAGACTTAACAGCTGATAAGCAGCCACAAACATGACAGCTTCATTTCCTTTCTACTTTCTTAAACCGTATGTTAATACACATCAGGAAATGTAGATCTATCTAGAACAGTAATTAGTTCTGTCAAGTATGGATATAGAAGATATTCACAAGACTTTAATGTAAAATTTGCATACTGCAGGACTACTGTCTTCCAAAGTAGGTATTATGCCCAGAAACAGAATCCAGGTTCAGAGTGCTTGATCCTAGACTGAATTTCATGCAGCAGCTCTGAAGTTCAGAAGTCATTTATACAACAATCTAGACCTCACCAAGAATACTGGCAGTTACTTCAACACAGTGCTACAATATATGCTCATACAATATGTAACTTAGAAAAAAACTGGGGGGCTTTCCCTAAACGTAAACCATGGACAACAGATAAGTCTAGACACCTCACATCTCTCTCAGTAACAGCTTAGGGCTACACTTTAAGAAGTGCTCCACATCTAAAACCTTCTCCTGAGAACAGATCTTCCTGAATGCTAACACTACACACACATCCAAAAATCAACACAACAGACTCCTGGTTCGAAAATGAAGTATAGGCAGGGAGATACATACAGAAGGAAGGATCAAACTTAAAGGAGTTTAGAATATGGCAGTAGTCTCATCCATCTGGAAAGGCTATTGTGTCATGGTAAGCAAAAAAAGGAAGAGATCAAGGACGAGATCTAATTGGAACATAGGTTTCATGGCTTTCTTGGCTACTATTGTTGTTTTTAGTAAGAAATTTCAATGGAAGGGTAAATGTTCCTAGAAGATGAAAATCCTGATCTATCTATCAAGAAAGAAAGAAAACAACAACAAAACCCCTATAATGGTCACTGTTAATAAAGTTAATAAACTTTGGGCACAGGAGACCTGGTTTCAGGCTTCCCCATTTCTAATCTACGGACAAGTCATGAGAAAATCCACAAGAGATAATTAGGCACCCATTTGACCCCAATAGTACCTTTAACAAGGTAATTCCACAAGAAGAGAGAAGTACCATATCTAAATACCTTTATAGACTTGCCCTTACTGCCTCAGTTTATTATCTGTAAAAATCCTTCCTGCTTCACAGGATATTGTGAGGAAAGATCATGAGGCTCTCAGATACTGCAACTGCAGTGACAATGATTTAAACAGGAGACATATGGCTTGATTCCAGTCCCAGAACAGAGAAGATCAGATAGAAATTGTTCTAAATGCAAGAGAAGTCTTTAAAAACCTCTACATTCAGATGTGCAGTACCAAAAAACTGAAAGGGTGCTGAAATCAAATAGGTTGTAATGAATAAGAATAACCTAGACTGTGAGAACTGATAAGGAAAATAAATATCAAAGATGAGGAATTAGAGTTGGTGGAGTTTTTTGGTGTAGCAGGGTTCTGTGTTTCTGTTGTTGCTTCAGGGTTTTTTTGGTTTGGTTTGTGGATTAGGTTGGGGTGGGGTTTTTTGGAAGAAACAACAACTATTATGTTTCACTTTAAAACAAGGCATGCAATCTTGAGAATGGCTCACTGGATTTGATGACAGTAATCTGAATTGGGATGGCTGATTGTGCATTGCTGTAATTTTCAAAGACCACTCAAACCTGAAAAACATGGCCAAGTACTTCTGAGATCAGACAATCAAGTGACTAGAGACAAAAGAAACTAAACTGACAAGATGAAATCAAGACTAATTTTATCAACTGTGTCCAAAAGCTCCAAAACTTGTTGCCACTGTCTCAATTTCAAACAATAAAAATGTGCGGGGGATGAAAAGAGGGAATGGATGCTATAATGAAACAGCTTGACCAAGGTCACACGGGGGGGGGGGGGGGGGGAAACAACAGACAAACCAAACAACCCAAACCAACAAACCAACAAACAAACAAACAAGCAAAAAACCAAACACAACAGAGCTAGGGGCAGAAGCCAGCACTCCCATGCCCAGTCAAGGCGATGAACTTGTCTTCATATTCCTGATGACTCTAGAAACAGAAACACATTGAAAATACAAGGATTCTTTTGTTCTAATCCAGTGGATGGTATGAGGGGGGGAAAAAAAAAAAGCCAATTCTCCAGAACCACAAGTTATAGTGTATCGATAACCTGTGCTAAATAACTGCATGCTTGCAGCTGTACAAAATAATTCAGATTAGCTTTGTCCCTAATAAAAGCTTACAGTCAAAAAGGTGTTGACCGTTCTTAGGCATGCCCTTCAGAGTAAGCTGTTACCATAAGGTGATATGTTTGTATATGAAGCCCTGTCTTCTCTTTTCTAACGCTCAGCCAGGACAGAGGAGCTATGCTGGATGCTGTTCTCACCAATAATGAGGGGCCTGCTGGGGAATGTGAAGCTCAAGGGCAGCCTTGACTACAGTGACAATTAGATGGTAGAGTTCAAGATCCTTAGGGTGCCGAGGAGGTTACACAGCAAGCTTGCTACCCTGGACTTCAGGAGAGCAGATTTCGCTCTCTTCTGGGATCTGCTTGGTATAGTACCCTGAGATAAAGCCCTGGCGGGAAGAGGAGCCCAAAAAAGCTGGATAATATTCAAGGACCACTTCCTCCAAGCTCATCCTTATAAAGAAAAAGTCAGGCAACACTGTCGGGAGGGCTCCATGGATGAACAAGGGAGATCCTGGACAATCTCAAACAGAAAAAGGAAGCCTACAGAGGGTGGAAGCAAGGACAAGTAGCCTGGGAGGAATAGAGAGAAATTGTTGTAGCANACAGTGACAATTAGATGGTAGAGTTCAAGATCCTTAGGGTGCCGAGGAGGTTACACAGCAAGCTTGCTACCCTGGACTTCAGGAGAGCAGATTTCGCTCTCTTCTGGGATCTGCTTGGTATAGTACCCTGAGATAAAGCCCTGGCGGGAAGAGGAGCCCAAAAAAGCTGGATAATATTCAAGGACCACTTCCTCCAAGCTCATCCTTATAAAGAAAAAGTCAGGCAACACTGTCGGGAGGGCTCCATGGATGAACAAGGGAGATCCTGGACAATCTCAAACAGAAAAAGGAAGCCTACAGAGGGTGGAAGCAAGGACAAGTAGCCTGGGAGGAATAGAGAGAAATTGTTGTAGCAGCCTGAGATCAGGTTAGGAAAGCTAAAGCCCTGATGAGAGTTAAATCTGGCCAGGAATGTCAAGCGCAACAAGAAAGGCTTCTACACGGACATCAGTGATAAAAGGAAGACTAGGGAAAACGTGTGCCCTCTCTGGAAGGAAACAGATAATCTGGTTACCCAGGATATGGAGAAGGATGAGGTACTCCACAACTTTTTTGCCTTGGTCTTCGCTGGCAAGTGCTCTAGCCACACCATCCAAGTCACAGACCGCACAGGGAGGGACTGGAAGAATGAATAACCAGCCTACTGTAAGAGACTATTAGGTTTGAGACCATCTAAGGAACCTGAAGATGCACAAATCCATGGCACCTGATGAGATGGTTCAGCCGGCCCTGAGGAAATTGGTGGATCAAGTTGCTAAGCCACTAGCCATCATATTTGTGAAGTTGCAGCAGTTTGGTGAAGTTCCCGCTGACTGGAAAAGGGGAAACATAACCCCCATTTTTAAAAAAAGAAGAAAAAGGAAGACCAGGGAAACTACAGGCTGGCCAGTCTCACCCTCTGTCCCAGGCAAGATCATGGAGCAGATCCTCCTGGAAACCCTGCTAAGGCACATGGAAAATAAGGAGGTGATAGGTGACAGCCAACATAGCTTCACTAAAGGCAAATCATGCCTAACAAACTTGGAGGCCTTCTACGATGGGGTTACAGCATTGGTGGACAAAGGAAGAGCAACTGACATCACCTACCTGGACTTGTGCAAAGCATTTGACACTGTCCCACACAATATCCTTGTCTTTAAATTGGAGAGACATGGATTTGACAGATGGACCGCTGGGTGGATAAGGAACTGGCTGGATGGCCGCGCTCAAAATAGCTACGGTCAACAGCTCAATGTCCAAGTGAAAACCAGTGATAAGTGGCATTTCTTTGGGGTCGGTACTGGGACCAGTGCCGTTTAACATCTTTGTTGGTAATACAACAAATAGTGGGATTCAGTGCACCCTCAGCAAGTTTGCCAATGACACCAAAGACCCTTAACACGTTGGAGGGAAGGGATGCCATCCAGAGGAACCTGGACAGGCTTAAGAGGTGGACCTGTGCAAACTTCAGGAAGTTCAACAAGGTCAAGTGCAAGGTCCTGCATACGGGTCGGGCCAATCCCAAGGACAAATACAGGCCAGGCACAGAATGGGTTGAGAGCAGCCCTGAGGAGAGGGACTTGGGAGTGTTGGGTTGATGAGAAGCTCAACATGAGCCAGCAACATGCACTTGCAGCCCAGAAAGCCAACTGTATCCTGGGCTGCATCAAAAGAATCATGGCCAGCAGGTGGAAGGAGGTAATTCTGCCCCTCTGCTCTCATGAGACCCCACCTGGATCCATCAGCACAGGAAAGACAAGAACCTGTTGGAGTGAGTCCACAGGAGGGCCACAAAGATGATCAGAGGGCTGGAGCACCTCTACTAGAAAGACAGTCTGAGAGAGTTGGAGTTTTTCAGCCTGGAGAAGAGAAGGCTCCAAGGAGACCTTATAGCAGCCTTTCAGTACTTTAAGGGGGCCTATAGGAAAGATGTGGAGGGACTCTTTATCAGGGAGTATAGCGATAGAACGAGGGGTTTTAAACTGAAAGAGGACAGATTTAGATATTAGGAAAAAAATCTTTATTGCGAGGGTGGTGAGGCACTGAAACAGGCTGCCCAGAGAAGCTGTGCATGCCCCATCCTTGGGAGTGTTCAAGGCCCGGTTGGATGGGGCTTTGAGTAACCCAGTCTAGTAGGAGGGGGTTGGAACTAGACGATCTTTAAGGTCCCTTCCAACCCAAACCATTCTATGATAGACCACAATGTCACGGTAAAACAGACAGGTAGTCATTTCCCAAACCACTATAGCCTGAAATATTCACCCACCAAAGAGGACTCTTTACTGAATGTGGTCGAACGGATTTTGCAACACCAATTTCTAATTAATTTAACATTTTGTTTTGCCCTTAAGAAAGGAAAACATCAAGTGTCAGTACACAAAATCTCTTCTTCACAAGCCTGGTAAGAGATTGATTTAACACACAGCAGAATGGTAATAAACTTTGAAAGTTTTATTCAGTGTTCCAAATCCAACATGCAACAATCATTTTGCAAAAGTTTCCATTTTATGCTGCTGCCTGAGAAAAATCCTAAATAGAAGGAAGTTAAACATAAAAAGAATAATCTCTGTATTATAACCTAAAACAAGCTAGTGAAAAAGAGCCCATTCCAGTGGCAGAGAACTCAAAAAGTTAGCTACAGTTCAAAAATGTATGGAGTCTTGCCTATTGTTGTCTGCAAACCAAAGAATGAAAAAGCAGAAAATTGTATTTGTTTTAATTCAATAAATTTTACATTTTGTGTGATGAGGATGAGAGTAGTTATGCAGCTTCAAAGCTCTACTAGGAATCTAATAAGAAATATTAGGCCTTCCGGAAAGGAGTAAATGACTTAATGGACCACTCATCCTGGACCAACCCTGCAAGAATCTCAGTGACTAGAATAGCCAACCTAGCATTTCAGAGCTCTGATAAGCAAGCCTTTCCTAAATGACTAAGAGTTCAAAATGAAGACAGATCTGACGAACTTCTGGCAACACCAGTGTGAAAGAAAAATTCCATTTTCCACAGTATAGGAGAAAGTTTTAGATATAGAAAACCCCTTTAATCAAAGTAACAAATATTTAATCTGTAGGGCTCAGTTGCATATGGTAGCTTGGCACTCATACTAAGGAGTATTCAGGATATCACAGACATACAAGAATGCTGAGAACTTGAAAATACAGTGGCAAAGTGACAATCTTCACAAGACCTGTGCTCAAATTAAAATACTTGAAAACCAAAAACCTCTTTTAAAAAAACTCCCCCAGAGAGTCAGAAGGAGCTTAGGTTAAAAAAACCTGGCATGGAAGCTAGAGAGGCATTTGGTGACAGTATAGCCACCTGCTGATGGCACCCTGTGCCCCCACCCTTGGCTCAGGAATGGGGGCTGCCTTCTGAACAGGTGACGCTTTCCCTCCTCCACCTCCACATTTCTCAATCAACTTGAGGGCCTGTGTTGTCATAAGGAAGGCAAGATCCCCTTGCTGCTCTAAGTGAATAGCGTTCTTTTCTTGTAGGATACCTTCTAGCTATACCAGCTCAGAGGCAAATGATAAAAGAGCTGGCAGAAGTACACACCTGAAGGCAGGAAGAACAGGATCTCTCATGCACCACAGTCATGAAGACTCAAAGCCATCTAAATTTTTATCTGGAAACCCACAGTTCCCCTAGTCCCATGCCTATAGTCCTTCACGAGAGCAGATCTAGATTCAGCTGGTTAAAAGCTTCCATCTCTGCATATCTCATTCAGTGCTTTTTGAAGCTATGGCATGGATCTCAACCAAAATCTGGTTTTGCAAGTGCCAACGTGGTGGTGCAAAATCATTCTGAAGACGTCACCCCTTCTTAAAAATGTTCATCTTATTTCAAGAGTAGCAATATACATGTTTTCCATTGCAGGGCTCTGCCTCAAGGCACTGGATATTACTGTTGAAAATTTGCAGTTCCTATGTAAGTAAGGAACACAGTTTTAGTAATTAAAACTAGGTCTCTTGCTAATATGTTCCTTCATTACTTATTTCAAAAAGTCTTCAATGGAGACCACCAAGTCTTCTACTATGTCACTGGTCTTTTTAACGAAATTAACAAATAAAACTCAAAAGTCAGGCCCTAAGTCTGTTTTGGACAGACATACAATTGAAAATTCACAGTGGTCTTGTCCAGGTGTACACTATGTAATCTTAAAGAAAAAAAGATGAGGAAGAATATAATCTGATGGAATTTAAACACACAAGTTATCAGCAAGACGTTCCTGGGGAAATCATTCTCCTATTAGCGTTGGAAGGAATACTTAGAAGCTGTCACCCATTGTTTATTGTGTTGGTATAATGTACTTTTGTATAAGTTCCTTTTCATGTTTAGAGAAATTCCAAGCAGTATTAAAATCATAGTGCTAAAATGCATGATACAGACCTACCTGCCACAGAAACTCTTCCTCTTTTTCTATCCAACATGGAGCCTTTTAGTCCAGAGGTTCACAGACGTGTCAGTGGTGGTATGTGCATTACACTCAGCATAAAGCACAATTCCCAACAAAAGCATCTCTGCGCTAGTGATTGGTAGGTAACACTAATCAACAGTTGCTGTAGTTAAACCATGGATGTGGCAGCTGCACCTCCTCACCCTACTTCCAGCAGCTGCTGCGACCACCCTGACACAGTCAAGACCTCCATTTGCGGCTCAGCGCCAGGGTGCAGATCTGCTCTCAGTGTCGACTAGAGATCACTCTGATCAGTGAACAGAGCATCCCCGCAGGCAGATGGGGAGGCAGGGTTTGGCTCGGATTTGTGAGGCTGGGGAAGAGGACTACAGGTACAGCTCCACGATGGAGTAAGAGGACATAGGTTAAATGACAACAGGAGAGGCTACATGACTAATGGCGCATGGTAAGAGGGAGGGGGAAGACAGAACAAAGGTTCATCTTCCATACTCAGGCAGCTGTAGCCACTGCCATTAATCACAGCATCTACACCTACTACAAGTAGACGTACTACTGCTACCTACACAGTATTCTACCAGAACACCTGAAGTTACAGATTCCATTTTAGACAATCCTTTCTGGCATAAAATGTGGATCAAAATAAGCCAATTATATACTGAAAGATCATTAAATGCCAGCATCACCTCCCTCCCCACACAGCAGGAAGCTAAGTAGGCCAATTACAAGTGGACAGGGAAGCAAATGTAATTCCTTTGCAGGGAAAGGGGTGTGTAAAACCTTGCTCACATAGAGTGAAGAGAAATCTGACTTATTACAAATCAATAGCATTTATTGTAGAATTTCCTATGCAACGTGATCAACAGAGGGGGAAAAAAAAAGAAAAATACAACTTGCCATGAGAAGTCAGATTTCAAGGTGGATTTTCCTTGCCTTGTAATCTACAAAATAGACTGGTAAGAGTCATTGTTACTTCTTTAAGTAGCCTTGTTGACATTTTCTCTGGAATTACTGTGTTCATAACACTATATGCTCATAAAAGCATATACTCCAGTAGGTGAGGTGGTACCATTAAGAAGCAGTGCCAAAAATAAAAATAGTGGGGCACGTTCTGTTAATCATTACATGTTTAACCGTGTTATAAAAGCTAATAAAAATACTTCATGTCAGTGAAAATGCAGAACTAGGAGATGAAAGCAAGCACAAATACCAAATCAAATAGATATTCTTGGAAATAATTTATTTGGGAAGAAGTTGGGAGGACATACATTCCAAATTCCAAGAAATACTTGTATGCTTTACAGTTTCCAGACAACTTAGGCATGAACTATGCTATCCCACATCAATTATTTTCATCTTTGAAGACTGCCATAACAATCAACTCCCCAAAAGACACCTTTTAAACTATTAGCAAATTTTGTCATTTAAGTACTAAAAAGTTTAGTCACAACTTTAGATTTAAGATACAGTGTTTTACACTTTTAAGTTTTTGTATATGCATACATACATTTTAGTGCTATATTTAAACTTCTCTTCAGTAAGAACGGAATGACTGATTTCGTTTAAAAAGGTGAGCACTACAAAGTTCACATTTTAAACCTAACTAGGTCTGACCCTTAGCCGGTACTTTTCACCAGAACTCTGGAACAGAGAGCTGTCCAAAACATAAAGAAAAATAAATAATCAATAAGGCTTGAGAGAAGATTTCTATAGCTTTGAAGTTCTGTGGTGTGCATTTCCTCATAACTCTGATTTAGATCTATGTCCTTGTTTGTTTTTGAAACAAACAGGAAGAAATTATGAACTTCCCTGAGATACAGAAGTGTAGCTGCGGTACAGAGGCAACATGTTGAGAAGAAAAGAAAACATCTGTATTTCCTTCCCATTCTCTTCCACCTGAAATAAATTCTTTGGCTGCAGTTTGTCTTCTTTTCTGGAAGCATTTACACAGTATCTAATGCTATCCACCACCATGACTACCCCTGGGGCTTTTATGAGGGTGGGAACAATCAGTATAAGAATTACTAGGGACATCAAAGAGACAAAACATTTATTGAAGAGGGAAGAGGAAGAGAGAGTGTGAGGTAACGAGGGTCCTACTGTATTTACCTTATGTGCCAAGCATGTGGACAGCAATAAAAACCATGTAGGGAGCAATTTTGGTCAGAGAAAGAACACGGCAGCCTAATGGGAGGCCTTTGTTCTTCAAAAGGGTCTCCTTTTCCCCTTTTGTGCTTCACTTAATTCATGGCATCTGAGCTGCTCTTGAACTTGACAGACAGAGAGAAGGAGGGGGGAGAGATGGAGAAAGGGGGAGACAGAGACACAAAGAAAGAAAAAAGAAAAAAGGACTTCAAAGAGTTTTCCTTTGAAAATTCAGTTGTGCTGTATGCATTGCTGAAGGTTTTAGATTCAAAAAAGGGCAGAAAACATTTCATATAATTTCATCATGGGGATAAATTGTCCAGTGCTCTTAAGAAAGCTAGAAGAAAGGAACAGAACAAAAATTTTTAAAAAAGTAAATCTGAGCTAAGGAATATAAATAAAACAGAATTACTCCCCTGGGTGCTTTTTATTTATTTTCATGTTAAATCTTATTCTTAGTGGATCCCAATACATTTATCAAAATCCTATCAAAAACATCTGGTTTCCAGTAGTCACCTGAAAGGCATACATTTTCTATACAACCCCATCAGAATTCCCAGCACAGCGATTCCCACTTGGAGAGACAGGAGAGCGCCAGCACAGCCAGCGCCATCTGGGGGGCGAGCTCACAGATGGACACCGACTGCATCTCCCAAGTGCAATGTAAGGCTGCTCTATGCAAACGGTTCAAAATCACAGTTCTCTGAAAAATTCTTCATTGTTACTTACACTAAGAATCAACACATACTAATTCTTCAAAAAACGAAGTCGCTTGAGCCTGGTTATCTACAGAAGAAAACATTATCTGAGACAGGCTTCCAAGTTCAGTCCCCTCCTCTTTGAATTGCTTGAGCATGCTCCAATAGCTTGCTAACGGCAGTTAATATTAGCTCCTGTAATATAGTCGGCTTTTCACCCTCTTTAAATACCCATGCCATAGGCAGTATTTATATGAAATAATTCATAACTGCAGACTGCACTTTTCTCAAGCATCTTTTTTTGTCCGCTAGACCATCTCCTCCCCTCAATACTGTGCATCAACTACTTACACATAATTTATATAATCCTTTGTGGATTTTTATCCATGATCTATATACTGAAAATGTTTGCCAATAGTAGTTGTAATAAAACATAAGACTGCAAGATTTACAGAGATTTATGTATCGATATCAAGATAAATTAACAATTGTTTTAAGTTAATTCAATGAAAGGTTTTTAATGCATAAGGATCTTAAGCTATCCCCTACTGACAATTAACCCGTCTCCTTTCTGATTTACATAGTGTGACAACATCAGCATCTACCTATAGCACACTGTTTCCAGATCGCAGGAAGTAACAGTAAATCCATAATGTAACTTCCCTACTTGATAACGCTTTTTTCATTACTTGACTATTCTAATTTGAGAACAGATTTTTTTCTTCATCTGAACAGAAAAGGTACCTAAAAATCAAAATTTTTAAATTTATTCCATACCTTAAAAACACTTTTCTTCCTTTTTTAAACAGGACTGTAAAGTACAGCCGTTTTTAAGGATACGTATTTTAATGAGCCTGCACAAGGTTAATTTTATTTGAAAGTCCAAAGGCACAATTAGACTATGCAAATTATACAAAAACGCATGCTTATAAACTGACAAGCAAATAAGTCTCCAGCAGATTGCCAGTGCAGCCATCTGACATAGCAGAGCTTACTTGTCATTGTGCTCTATAGAGAGGATTCTGTGGCACACTGGCAGCATATTTATAACCTATTATGCTACCTGTAAGGTAACCTGGGAAACACCATTAAATAAAATTGGTAGAAATGTTTCTTAATCATATAAAACAAGCTCTTGATAAAAAACTGTGTTTTCTGAAGCAATTATGTTTTGGGTTTTTTTTAAATGAGGGAATTCCTCTGGAGATAATTACAGAACCTGTTCATATTACATCAACTTTACAAGCCAAACTGAATGTATTTCAGATTATAGATACTGAGTAGAAGCAAAAAAAAAAGAGAAGATCTTACAGAGCAATTTAAGAAATTGAAGATAAAAATACAACCTGCTTTGCGCACCAGGAGTGTCTTGAGTATTAATTAAATTTATAAATCACTTTGAATACTGACAGTGTTGCAGTCACTTAAAGCAGACAGCACCAGAATATTTCTAATACACTAATTTTAGAAATGTAAAATATTTGAAACCATTACTACTGTAACTTTGGGTAAGAGTATAAGAGCTGAATCCAAAAATTCTGCTGCCTTCTCTTGGAACTTGTTTGCCCTCATACTTGTTTCTTTGCAAGAAGAAGTTTACCTTTGCCACCCAAAACTCTCACACATACCCGAAGAGAACTGCAGTCACAAGATCTGGTGACGGTGGACAGAATTTAAGCTCCTACAGCCAGCAAAGCAAATATATTAATGACTACAAAGGTTTCTGGCTGTTTCTGAGAATTCTCATATATTTTAAAAAGAGCCAAACACAAACATGTTAAAATTACCCAGAGATTTGCCCATCTTAAACACACCATTCTGTGAGCACTGACTTGTCTAAGTTTTCATATATTACGTTTGATCAAAGCTTTTCTTATATTTGAGACATTTTTAAGGACAGATTTATTTGTGTTAACTCTTCAATGCCTGTAACATGAGTCCATCTTACTGTCATCTTCTCAGAGCATTCCTAGAATCCCTCTCCTCCCCTGGCTCTGTTTCATGGAACTTGCAGAAAAATTTCTAAATAATCTGCCTTTCTATCAAATTGGTCAAAATCAACCAGAATATTAGAAAGGTAACGAGGCAACTGGAAACAGAGACACATCACTACTTAAGAAACAAAGTTAAAAATAAATTCTTTCCTGCCACAAGAGAGTCAGTTTGTATAAAACTTTTCTTCTGGCTTAAGCCTAATACTTCCAACAACCAACTTCTGACAATTCTCAACCAAAAGAAAGATGAAAAACTAGCTTTATGCAGCAGAACATTTCAAGTATATGGATAGAAAATACAAAGTACTAGACAACCAATTCCTATCATGATAGTATTGCCCGATGGAGTAGTCAAACCACTTCTTCAGGAGACTGGTCCTGAATCATTTTATCACATGCACACTGGAGAATAAGGTGTACAACTTCTGAAGAAAAGACACTTCCAGAGTGCCGCTATTACTTAATACTTGGAGCAACAAGCAAAGTATAGTCACATACCACACTTGAGCCAGTCATTGAGAAATAGTTTATAAAGCAACACAAAATATACTGCATTAGTCCAGCATACAGATCACAAAAAAGAAGTCATTCATCATGACACTGACTGGAGGCAGCAGTTGTATTATTTTAAAGTTAAAAAGAAATATCATCTGTTTATTTTGTTAGTGCAGCTTTCAGGCACATGCTCACTTAGCTTTCAGACAGGGAATATGTATATTGTATAAATAGCTTTCATACAGTCTTTCTTCTCCTGTGATGTGCACAGCAATCACCTGTCTACTTAGAGGCTTTCTATTCTAGAAATCACTATGTAGATTACATATTCTATCTTAAACTTCTTATTTCCCTTAATTGTGCAGGTCCACTGGGAATACTTCAGAGAACGGCTCCAGAAATGTCGCCATGCTACCAAAACCAGGTAATTGCTCTAGTTTGATTTTACTTTAAGATACTTCAGATTTCAGGGCTATACTAGACCCACAGTAAGTAGTAAAAAAACCCTCAAACACCTAATAATCATAATAATTATCATCATCCTCCCCTCACATTGTAATCCTCTTCTTACTTTTCTGATATTCTTTCCTAATCAAACCACAGCCCCAAAATGATGAACAAGTATGAACTCCAGCCTTCCTACTGGCATCCATAGAAAACACAAAATTACAAAATCAAACCAGAACTGAAAGCAATCAGGCAAAACATTTCTTCATTCCAAAGATACTTTACTAATATCACATTGCTTCTTCAGAGAGAACCTCAAGCAGACCAGAAACAGCAGCATTATAAACTGAAGTAAATATGGGTTATTATGCAAAGTTCTTGACTTTCTATCCTCTCCTGATGTCTGTACACTTGACCTTATCACTGCACTTGCCTAGCAAGTGGCAGCAAGAATCAATCTAGCAGCAAGCAGCTTGGTGGTGGCACATGGCGGCACAAATAAAAGGAATACTGGATGGACATGGAAACATGAGATCTTCCCTGTTCAGCGGCAACCCACACTTGTGTCAGTTTAAAAAAAAAAAAGTACCACAGAACTAAGGGCATCATACTGGTGCCACAGTTCCCCAAAACAGATAAGCCAGTAATGCTGGCTGCGAGTTAGCTGCACAAAGATCATGTGAAGGGACAAGATATCCCCAAACAGCAAATGCTCCCACTGCTTCCCTTTGTCAAATAGTTACTATGTGGCATCAGGGGAATTGGTTCCCCTAGCTGATATGGAAGAAAATCAGCCCTGAAAAGAGCGATAGATTTCCACTCAATCTGCAAATTAAACCAGCTATATTTTAACGGCTCAATTACAAACACAACACTTGGGGAGGAAAGGTATAAAAAACAACGGTCAAAGGCAATGGGATCCCCTTCAGCAGGGCCCAGATACCAGATAAACTGTAACATGAAACTGCACTGGAAGTAACATTTCTGCAGGATTTAACAGCCAGTGTGCTTACAAGAGCTATAGTATAGATAAAACCCATCCTCAAAAAAGACCCTCAAGAGAACAAAAAAAAAAGGCAGCAAAATCTTCATCAAATTCCAAAACACTAACCCCTCAATTTGATTGGTACAAGACCCTGTAACACGACAAATTCAATCACTGCTTACCTTTACTACCCCCAGATATTTACACACATGCTTGTGTCAAACTGAGCTTACCTGATAGATGGCATATACGCATGTCTTTTCACCCACTCTCACTATACTTTTATAAAACAGTATGTTCTGTGAAGGCAGATTTGGGGCATATAGTCTGCCCTTCTCCGCAGTTGAACGGAAGCATACTTACGCTTGCTCTACCTGCTTCTGTTTTCTGGCACTTTGTTAATTACCAAGTCCTGAATGACCATGAGATTCTCCAACAACATTAAGCCAGTTTAGTTATTTATTATTCCAAGGTTTGTAAGTTCAAAAGTCAGTATAAAAACTGTGTGGTCAAACAAGTGGTCAATGGCTATTGCCATCTTTGCAACTTTTTCTGTAAGGTTAAGAATGTATCTTAAAGAAGGAAATGCTGGCTAGGCAGCTCAGCTTTTCTTACATGCATATTCTCATCCAGAGACAGACTTGCGACTGACACTAAGGAAGTAAAAGTACACAAGGCAATTGCTGTACTCTCTAAGCCAACAGTGCCACCCATCTCCAGCTTCGTGAGCTGTAAGCCTTCCCTTTTTTTCCCACCCCCTCCTCTTTTTTGGCCTCCCCATCCTTCTCCCACAGCAGCTGCTGCCGTTGGAAAAAGAGAAGCTATTGTTTGAGTGACAGAGATACACTACCGCTTATACAAACATAGGATTAGATAGCACTTCTGCACCCCAAATAAGGTAAGGTTTGGTCCATATAGAGTACAACTTGTGAAGTAGTCTCAAACTCTGCTGAGGAGTTTATGTAAGCTTCCCTGATCTCATAAGGCAGAAAAACAAGGAACCATGTCCTCATCCCAAACATTCAGATGAAGCTGATGAGAACAGTAGTCTTGAGACCTATGTCTTCAGTGTAATTCAAAAGCTTCAGTTAAATGGTGCT
This sequence comes from Chionis minor, assembly GCA_013398295.1. NCBI lineage: Eukaryota > Metazoa > Chordata > Aves > Charadriiformes > Chionidae > Chionis > Chionis minor. The sequence goes on from VZSF01001808.1 coordinate 42,666, forward strand.
ATAAAAACTACATATTGTTTTACCATGTCTTGATAACAACATATTCTATTTTTTTGTACTGGAAGAACGCTATCTCCCCGACACCTCCTTTGAAATTACTCTACCAGAAGAGTCTACTTCTTGTCTTGGCATGACGTAACTTCCATGGCAACTAAAAACACCCTTCTTGCTGATTTTAGGGAAGCCGGAAGACTCAAAGGATACCGGAGCAGAGGGAACAACTTCCCTCATGACAAGGCTTTATGCATCACGCACATGTATTTAAACAAAGACGCTTTCCTCTCAATTTATTCGATCTTATTTTACTATACTGAAGTGGCAATAGCAAATATTTGACATCAAGTTCATTTTAACGGCAACTAATTGAGATATCACAGCTCCATGATTATTGCTTCACAAAGCAGCAGCTTATACCAGGCAGTTTACAAATGCCACCTAGGAAGCATGTTCCTTAAGTCCTTGTGACAATTGCTTACCTTTCACAATACACTATTGATGACTCCTCACTTAGCTGTCCCCATGTATTAGTAACTGATTTGGATTAATAACGAAGGATGCTTTTAAGAGCATTCACTATTAATTCAGTCAGAAAAGCATCCCGCTACAATAGCTCTTCTATCTGTATGGCTTTTTTTTTTTCCAGGTAACTAACATAACAAAGCCAAAGCTTTCTTGGTAGCCATACGTTTCTATTCTTACTAATTCTTATTTTTGAGAATTCAAAACAAAAATATTCTTCTCATCAGTGCTCGATTACTATATCTGTGATCTTTAAGTGTTACTGAGCTCCAAAATAAATAGCCAAGAGAACTATCCAAGGCCAACTGAAAAGAACTGACAGCGCAATAAAAGCCAACGGCCACAAAGGGTTATTGTAGCTTGAATAATGCTCTGTGAAAACTACAAATTAAATATTGAATAATATAAAGCAGACTGGGGATTCAGAAAAAAAATCCAAATCTAAAAATTAAAGACACTTGTTATTTCTTGGGCAGGAAAAGTAAAGGAATATACCTTTGTCTTTTATGAGTAGGAGAACATTAGGGATTACTTACTCAAGCAATACTTAATTGAAATATTAGGGGAACAAAGGAAAAATTAATTATCTATTACTGTACATTTATTCAGTATATTTTATCTTGTGATCACAACATACATCCCAAACATTAAAACCTCAAGCACCCAACAAGGCAGGGAAGTTTCTGATTCTTTAGAGGTTTGTTTGTTCTTTGGTTGGTTGGTTTTTTTACCTGAAAGAAGTGAAAGCAAATCAAAACCCTACAGCTTGAGAAACTGAAGAACATGTAAGCTAGGAAACTTGCTTAAAATACCATTTGGAGGCAGTATAAACTAGTGAAAAATCTCTGAATTCCTAACCTCAGGTCTCTGAATTTACTCACATTAACATCTTGAAAAGCAGCACACTAATATTTTACTTGGTAGTAAGCCCTTATTTTAAGAATTTTATTTCACTTTATGTTTTACTCTGCTATGGAACCTAGTATCTCAAAGTTTCGCTTGCTCTGTCAACACACAAATTTGTTGCTAAAGCAATATTGCAAACTATTTCTTTTAATACATATTCTGTATCTTATTTCTTTGCTCCCCAGTTAACTGTGTGGTATTTATTCCACCAAATGTTTTTCTTATTTCCTATCTCACTTACAATATCCAAAACCTTAAATAGCAAGTACATTATGCATATTAAATACCTCCAGCTGAATATGCGCAAAGTAAATGCATGCAACCTTAATGTAGGGAAGAAACAGCAACACCTCAGGGCAGAATTTTGTTCAAGTGAAAAGGGGAGAATCTGCTAATACTTATGAAACAACCCCCCCCAAGGAATTTCAGCTGAGACAAAAGAATCTCTATCCCAACAATAAAATTAAAATTTGGTGAAGATGGCTAGATGCCGAGAGTTGTAATGCTCCTGCAATAGACAGTGCCTCCCTGTTGCTGGCTCCAAGATCAAAGCTCAGAGACCCGGAAGCCTCTGACATGGAAGCAGAAAGACAACGCCAAGATCGTTGGTGTATTATGCCCCTTTGAAAGACTGAATTTTTCAGCTTTCAGTAAATTTCCACAAGCACGCCAAACTTCTGATTTGGAAAAGCTAACATCCAGTCTCTCTTCATGGCTAGTACTGTTGTGCAGTGCTACACAGGAATCTTTAAGGATCCCTACTCATCCCCATACCAGCTTTATTCTTTCATTCATACAGATCTTCAAGTTTCATCAGAATCCTGATCAACAAACATGCTTTTCCCCCAAGATCTACATTTAAAAAGAAAGTTTAACTATGAATGAATTATAATAGCATTATAATAGCAGTCCTAGACCCTCTCTTACTGTCACAGTGTCATTAAATTGAGATATTACAGCTAAAAATACATTCTCCCTTCAGGTGAAAAGCAACTGTGTACTTAATATTGTTGCTGCATTAGACCCCATCATTTCATAGTGCTGAAGGAAGCCAAAGCCGTCTTTTAAGTTTTATAATGAGAAGGTCCCCATTCCGAAATGAAACAAAGTAATTAGAACTATGGCTACTTCATAAAAGGACGATTCTTTACCTTGTGATATAATTTCCCCTCAGTTGCTGTTAAACAGCCCATTAAAGAAGATATTTCATGTATAAGGGCAAGCAGTCTTTCCACAGAACAGCTGACACTCCATCAACTGAAGAAGAGTTCAGAAAGAGTACTCATTTCTTCTCCTTTGCACATGAGGATTATTGATTATGGTAGCCTTGAGACAGAACAGCAGGCACCGAAGCTGGGTTTTCAGGAAGAAAGCTAAGAAGTGCCATATCATTTCTCAATATTTGTCTGCTCAGTTTTACCTTGAATTAAAGCATGTCATACTGATAAGACTCCTCTAACAAGCAGAGTGCATTCTTCCAGTGTTAGCTTCACATTCAACACTTCAGGAAGGTAGAGAGTACCTTTGAACTGCTACTCAATTTAAAGGTGATCTAACTGCCATCATCTGAAAACCCAGGGAAGGGTGTTTTGAAATTACTGTTTTAAATATCAGAATCACCCACTTTGCTGCAAAGGCATATGAAAATCTGTTTCTACTACAAATGTAAGTTCTGGCACTCAACTGCAGCTTTGCACTGTGCTGACAGTTTACAATCCCAACTTGTAATGCATTTACAGACTCTCTGTTCCTTCAGAGACTTTCTAAGGGCAAAAAAACTTCCTTGCTAGAACACTATAAATACAAAACAGGCTTTTACTACTGTAAACTTGGACTACCTTTTCAAGTCAAACAGTCATAAGACTTTGTATGCCAAATTTGTTTCCGCTTACCAGAAGCATCAGTGCTACAAGCAGTCTGGCTAGCGTGAGGTTTTTCCCCCCCATGCTCGAGTCTCTGTAACACCACCATCTATCCTTATTCAACAAACCTGTGTCTGGAGAACTTTTGTGTGTCTAGGAAGTGACACCAGTTATTACGTGGCTTCCTGTCCAAATTCCCATTTCAAAACACCTTTTACACAGTAAAGAGCAGCCACCATCTGCTTCAAGCATTCACTACATAAAATTCAGAGTTGCCTAGCAGAAGCGCTATGTCCCAGTGCTGTCCAGTGGAACCTATTAAAGCCTACAAAGTCAACTCACTCCACCAAATGGGATACAAGTATCCTGTATTTGGAAAACAAACTCTCCTGGTACTTTTTAGAGAAAACAATGTATTTCAAGCAAAGAATTTATCCAGGTATTCTGATCTAGTACTGTTCCACTCTCTTCAAGACCGTAAGTGAAAGAGTCAATGGCTCTTACGAACAATGAGCAAGGTCAGGAGCCAGTCACTTCAGATAAAAAGTTTTTCATCTGTGATCCTGCAAGCCCGGATGGTTAAGGACTTCCTCATGTCTGTCTTGTGGATTTGGGGAAGGAAAAAGGCAGGGGGGAGCAGAATCTACTGTCACTCCTGGTAGAAACANCAAATATTCGAATGACTATTCAAATGTGATTAACCCCACCCCCAACCCCCCAATTGCCAAAAGAAAACAACTGGAGCCTTGCAATACATCTCTCTCTCAAGGTTTTTATTCACAGGGTGGGCTGGAGTGCCCTTGTGCGGGCACTACTCTGTTCTAAGTACCCTGCAACCACTTGGCATAGCTTTACTTTTGCATTCAGCTTACTTGGGCTTTGGGGGGTGGGGGGACAAGGGACACATGCAAGAAGAAAGGATAGAAAGAATCTCTCTGAAAAGATCATTGAAATTAATTAACCAGAAATAAGGTGAGACATGGGGGGGAAAAAGAGCAAAACTGAACAGAATCAGAGATTGTGTCAACCAACTAAGTTTGCGTCACACAGGACAAACCTCAGAGGAAAGTCATCAGAAGAGGAATTACATTTCTATGATAAAGATGAGGGGTGAACATGAGATAAAAATGGGAGGAAAGCAGTGTAAGGTTTCACTCACACAAGCCAACAAAAAAAAAATTCATCTCTATTCTTCCCCTTCTGAAAGGCCATAAAGGATAAAATACTCCAGCTGTTAATTTTAAGATGGCTTTGCTTTCTTTTTTCTTTTTGGAACTTGAAAAGTGATTTCAAAGCAGTTCTTACAGTTTCCTCCCCTCATTAGAAAATTCTGATTGCACAACTAAAAGCACTGGCACCTGGATGAACTGAACTGCTTGCCGGCGTTACAGCAGGAAGAAAAGAGGAGGAGAATTCATCAATTGCACTACTGAATGTGAGTTCATTTATACAGAAAAATGCGCATCTTATTGAATGAAAGCAATATGAAAGGAAAACGCCTCTGCAGTGGCACATCATACTGGTATTTAAACACTTAACTGTTCAGGATATCTTTTTTAAATATAAAAAGGAAGTAAATCCAACATGGCTTCTCGAGCAAAGGTTCTGGAACAGATAATATCAGACATCCGTGTTCTTCCTTACAACTCTATATGTCTTCTCCCTGTTGTAGACATTGCACTAATTAAAATATAAACTGCTCCAACTGAGCCCAACCAGTTGAGTTGTATAGTCTCTAGATTTTAGTTTCATTCTGGATCAAAGAACAAAGCCATTATAATGTATGTGCATTTAGTAAAACATGATAGTAAAGGGAATTCCTTTATCTCAAAAGATATCTGTCACATGCACAATGCTCTACATGCTCTCAGAACTGAAATCATTCCTAGAAATCACACACAGAACGTTGCATTCCTCTCATAGCCCAATAAATGCTGTTATCTCTGCTGTAAGGGCTACAAACAACTGTCTTAGAACATTTCAAGGATACTTCTCTTCAGTCTGACTAGATATCAACCTTATATGATTATCCTTATCCTACAATTAATTGTTGCTGTCTACATATGAAAGATAGTGTTCACTGTAAGCAATATAATTTTTTTTCTACTCAACCAATGCTATCTGAGAAACAGAAGCCAATGCAACCACCACAAATTTGGGGAGACAGATGAAATGCCAATCTCTTCCTAAAATCCTGAGGTTGTATTACTTGAACACCGCACTTAATCCAATTGCTCTTTTTTAGTTTCGTGCATTAATAGATAACTGAATGATGGAAGAGAAAGTCCATTTATGCTAAGATTTATCCTTTAGTTTGCGACTTTTCTCTCAAAAAGCATTTACTCCAACAATACTTTGCAATAACAACCAGGCAAGTATCTCTCCAATCTACTGCACTACAGACATAGATGTGAAGTTGACCCACATGACACACTATTTATAAAGAATAAAGAATATGCGAAGCATTCTTTTCCTACAGAGCCATTCCTTTCCTGCTGTATCTTTCTCCAAACACTTTCTGATTGATTAATTCCCCTGCCTCGGTGCTTCCTCTCCCTTTCCCCACCATAGCACTGCAACAAGTAAGAACGTGTGTGCTTGGTAAGCAAGGAGAGAACCTTAAGCAAGACATCAAAAAAGAAAATGGTGTAAAAATATTTCCTTTCCCAAACCCTCAACAACCAGAATTATCTACAGAAAGCAAAACCAGAAACCAACACATCTAGTCATAAAAGCTGTTTTTAGGTTACTGAAATTAACCTTCTCCTCCTCTCCATTTACTACTGAGGCAGCCTACATCTTGCTGCAAATGCAGTGTGTAAAAAAAAATTGGACTGACTAATGTCATTAAATGGGGCCACCTTATGCGAAACTATCACCAGTGGTTTTCATTTACAGTAATACAGAATATAGACTAGTCTTTGAAACTTCATGAAGATGAGCTGGTTATGTATGGTAATCTGTATACACAAGGACAACTGCTTCATGCCTACTATTTGGAACAAAAGCCAAACTTGACCACCTGAGCCATCACCTACACTGACTGCAGAGGGAGCCTCAGTCAGTAACTCTCAGTAGGTTCAACTTAGTTATGGACACATTCACAAAGCTCTTTGGGAGAAAAAAAAAAGACACAGTTAATCTGCTTTTTTTTAAAAAAAAATTTATACAGACAAATTTATTAAGCTTTTCCTTGTTAACCATGCATACATTTTATTTTTAAAATAACATTCATGCATGTCAATGGGAAAGTCATTTCCCAAAATTTACATTTGCTTACAAGGAGAAATTCAGGACTCAAAGGTGTTTGTCCTAACACTATTTACATAACAGCCTTGAAAATTCCAAGAGGGTTATAGCAAACCTTCACCTTTTCTTTCTATTTAAGTGGAATAGTAGGACAATTTGTTTCTTCAAGTTTCTGTCTTAAGTACAGTACCTTCTACTGTGCATTGGCACAAAATAACATGCACAGTAACACAGTACTTCAACCACTAATGGTATGTGTTTCTGTTTCAGTAAAATCACAGCTTAGTGCCAAAAGGAGGACAGGGAACTTTACCAAGAACTGCTGAAAAAGAATCACCCTTTCTTAAAGAAAATATACTGTATTTCTAGATTTCTGTGTGCAAGGTAACGTTTCGCTATTAAAGCAGACACAGTAATTTCCCAAACTGATGATCCAATGTCTGTAATTGAATGATTACTGTTGAAACATGATTCATTTTATTATCAATTCATTTAACGCCAATGTAGCAAGCAGGAAGAAACAATAGTTGAGATCACCATGAAAAAACCCTCATGTAGCATGGATGCTGGCAGTTAATAGTGAGTTGAAAAGTTATGCATTTAAGTACAATCAGGGTATCGCATCTGATGATTAAACTCAAAGAATGTCAGAGAAAGCTCTGGCAGTAACACATGAAAGGAGGAAGTGTTGATTTTTCTGCTTTCCCAACAAGAGGGAAAAAAAGGCATTTTCATTGTCATAGTACTTCCAACAAGTTGATATTAAAAAGGAGATTTCATGCCGAAGTCGGCTGTTTAATCAGATAAAGAAGGCTTTCCTATTTCCCATTGTATAGATCAAGTTGGCTACGGGAGCCACACAGAGCTTTGAGTAGCACATTTTTCCATGAGGGCTGTATCGTTTGATCATAGCAAAGCACAAGGACTGCTGGGTAATCTGAATTAGAGCTGCAGAAAAAGAGAGCCAGGCAGCCTGCTGAGGCCAAGATAACCATGTCACCCCAGCATCCCACAGCACTCCCAACCATAGACCTAGGTGTTGGGGGGAATCACCTATCTCCTTTTACAAATTCATCATGGAGGTTTTCACACGGCTCACAATTAATGCAGTATGTTTTCTCCAAAGCTCATCTGTAACAGTTTTAATATATGCTTGTTAAGGCCAGCCCCCCTGTACCAATGAAGATTCTCCTGATTGCTTTCAAAACATTAACTTTCAAACCCTTACTTCTTTGAAAGGCGATATGTAGAATTTTCTATATAGGTCTTTGCAAGAGACATAGCAATTTATGAAGCCAATAAAACCCTGTTCTCTAAAGACAGAATTTTTATTAGAGGACAGGACACATCTAAAGAGGTGACTGTCTACATGTGATGCTGTTCATAGCCTTCCCCAGCAGACTGGAAGCATCAAAGGACTGGTGGGTTAGGTCACCTGATATTCAGAATGATGACAGATGAACACGTTGATAGGTTAATAGGTCAGAAGGGACCCCTGAGCAGGACCAAGTTTAGAAGCTCAGCTTTTCACCAGGTACTGTCCCCAAAATACCTCCCTGGCACTTCCAGTCTCATAACCTTTCAACAGTAGCAAGCCTCCACCTTCTTCTGTTAACTCCTCTGTCACACGCTACAATTCTGCATCAAATTTCATTCCAGGCTGTGAAGTAGGCACTGCAAAGTGACCCATCCAAGCATTTTAACTCTTTTCACTCAAAGTTTAACTCACTTTCACTGCTGAAGCTGCTGACCTGGAGAAAAAGTCTTCAAAGCTGCAGCCAAAAAGGTACCAAAACACCACCATTAGTCCTATCCCCTGAACAAACACAAACTCAAGCCACTATCTGCCCCTGTATCCCGAAATGCAAGCTAAATTACTTTGCTCTGCTTCCACCAATATTGCCATTCTTTCACACACCACCAGTATTGGTAATAACCTACAAGGCAGGTTCTTGTCTCCCTGTATAAGCAAAGCATGTAAAAGCCTGTGATGTGAACTAGGCACTAATGTACTACCTTGTTTTTATGCTGTATTTTTAAGTAGAAGTACTAACTGTGGCAATTCCAATTAGCTTATTTTCTGAGTCCCACTGGGCAAGAACATAACTGGTTCTCACAGAAGAATTTGGGGCGGACAAGACAGCACTGAAAGTTTAGGGTGTTTCATTTAATAATTCTAAAAGAAAAGGGTTGGGGTGGAGTATTTTTGTTGTTGTTGCTTTCCCCCCCCACCATCATCCCACTTTAAGAAAGCGCAGCAGCTTCCTTTATGATCCACATACTGCAGATAGGCCACATGCCCATCCATTCATAAAAGAGAATAAGGCACTTACACAGTAAAACTTATTTTCTTATTTTTGCTTTTTCCATTCCAAGTCTCCTTTCATTTTCACAGACTGAAGTTTTGTAGAGGTGATCACTTTTCCTAAGCATTCAAAAAACCACTTCTATGCTCCCCTTTCACTCCTTCAGAAGAATTTGCATTGCCAAGACATTTGCACTCCAGAGCTTTAAATTCCGTATATATTCAGTCTGGCCATGATACCATTTCTAAAATGCAACACTCGTTCATACAAACACTGCTGGGAACTGAATGATCTAATCTCCATGTGACTAAAAAATTAGAGTTTTGAGTTAGCAATTTTTCATGCACAGTTATGTCAGTTTGCCACTACGAAAGCAGTTTTTCCTTCCAACAGCTTAATCCTAGAATTCTGGACTAGCCCAGGCTGGAAGAGACCTCAAAAGACTACCTGATACAACCTTTTGTGGGAAACGAAGCCTAGATGAGATTCTCTAGCACCCTGTCCAATCGCATGTTGAAAACCTACAAGTTTACAAAAATCGTAATGTTTAGAAGTGAACAGAAACAAAAAAACCCACCTAAATCACAAAACGCTACTCTGAGGATCACATAAATCTAGTCTGAAGACCAAAAGCTTTAGCAATCAAATCATATTATTAGTCTTAAATTAGTAACACCTTGCATGTGCACAGACATTATAGTAAGATAAAAGTGTTCACAGTTTCGAAAACGCATTTAGCAAATTTAACATAAGCTACCCCATCAATAGCACATTTATGCTGATTAAAGAAAAAAGCTACTAATTGGAAGCACAGCTGTTACCAACATAAACCAGCAAATCTTCAAGCACATGACCTCTGCACTTAGGTAGTGGTAACAGTACCTACAACAGTATTTTGAAGTTTGCTCCTTATTAGTAGCTCATTAACAAAAACATCTACCACATATTCTTAACTCCAGTTGCAGCATGCCAGAATTCAAACTTCCATGATGTGCTTATCACAAATGACAGGATACATAGGATATTTCTTCTTTTCTGCAGAAAGACAACTGCAACTTTGATTTTCCTGTTATGTTTTTCATCTTCCTTACACACTGTCCATGACACCCTCCCACTTGCTAGTGGGTGCTTTTCAAGTCTCCATTTTTCTTCAGGGGAAGAAAAATCAAGAGGTCATTTAATTCTAACTCCACCTAAACGGATGTATGCTCAACACAATTTAATGCAAATGATCACCGCAGCAGTAAGCCACAGGAAGAAATCAGCACATCCTACATTTTCTCCTGTTATTAGAAAGGCTTTCAGCACACTTACAACACACTTAGGCCCTACCTATACATAGAAACTACCTTTGTCAAACTAAGCCAAAGGTAAGGAATATTTTACTTCCCAAGACCAAAAAAGCCTTACAAAAAAATAACTGGCATACCACTTTAATGCACTTTGCACTATTCACCGATAATGTACAGTCAGATGGCCCAGGAGTCTCAGGCAACCTTTGAGGTAAGCCAATAAGCCAGCTCTAAACAGACACACAGTTATGTCAACAAAAGAAATGCAGGCTAGTTAAACTCAATGTTTTTATTGGCATTGTTACTAGGGCTATATTTGGAAGTCATATCACTTTAAGAATATAGGAAAAATGCTAAATACCTCTCTTCGACTATCACAAGGCAATGGAGGACAGGGTAAGAGCATGCACTGAACAGTCAGCTCTGCTACCTGTGAAATGGAGGTGGCACAACCTGGTGATAAATGGAAGTGCTCAGAGAGCAGAACACAGCTGACCATTTCCAAAGGCTGATGAGCAAGAAGTTTCCCAGTACAATTTGCAGGTCAACAAACCCTTGAAAAGAGACTAAGAAAACATTTCACCTGCTTCGGAAAAGAGCAGGACTAAGAAAGGCAAGCCAGAATTGAACAAATTTTTTCTGGGGGAAGAAACATACAGGACACTGCCGCTCTCACACTTTCAGTTTTAAAAGCACATACATTTCTCAGCTGAAAAGAATCACATCTGAGTAATGGGGGGGGAAGTATTTTCCTCTTCATTCCTGTCTGCAAGCTTTTTGGGCTAGTATAGCTGAAACAGGTCTAAATAAATAAAAATGCAAGGTCTCTGTTTCCCAGACTCTGGGGTGAATTTAAAGGTAAGCAGCAATTAGGTTTACTTTGAGAGAGAGATCTGGATCATATTAGTCATTGTTATCACACAATAAACAGGTCACAGTATCACGCGTAGATGCTTTTTGGTTTGCTGGCAAGATCTGAAGAAAACTGAGAATAAAGATAAAATACACTGCAGTGAAGTCACTGTTCTGAATTCATGACATCATAATTGTTGCCATGGCAACTAGCTAGTATCAAGCACAGAATACTGCCTTCACTGCAGAATCAAGGAGCACCTGTGCTGCCACAAAAGAATTGTTCTTATTCAAACACAAATCTAGTCAATAACACAGGAAATAAGATATTACTCTAAGTAAATTGCCTTTTCAGTACCTTTTATTTTATTCACCTGGTGTGAGACTTCTTAAACACTCGGGCAGACATAAAGAGGTCTGATAAAGTATAAATGTGATAAAAAAGTCTAATTGAAAAAATTATGTTTTTCTTCCACAGTGTTTCTCAATTTTTCCAGTACAGAGTAATTCTCTTTGTGCTTTCCTCTCCTATGCATATGACCATACAACAAACCCCTGTTCAGACACAAATCACAGGGCAAAAACTCCAAAGGGAAAAAAAAAAAATCAACATTTTCCAGTTTTTATTTCAACAGGCCAGACAGATAGTCAAATTGGAACTGTCACACAGCAGCAGAACTAATTGATAAAGAATATATTCCACATTTAGAGACCACAACTCCTTTTGTTTGAGGACTGCCCCAGCAGAGCCTTCAAACACGAGTCATGCATTTTGCAGTGCACTCACTAAATGGAGTGCTTCAAATCTGAGAACAGCCCGAGAGCAGCTTTCTTGTAAATAAAAAACTCATCCCTTTTCCTCTAAACAGTCCTCTTTTACATGAGGAATATCTGCTATTCCCAACTCTTCACCATTCACAAACACAAAAGCTTCAGAAATGAGATCTTTTAAAAAAAAAAAAGTTAAGCAGTTGACAATGTATCAGGTCACAATTAGTTTCACAACTAACGATTAAGTATTAAATCCACAAATGCCACATTTGATGTTGCAATCTCAAATATTTGTTTAAATAAATCACTCAGTATTACAAAGGCACATGAAGGAAAACACACCTGAAAATAAACTTCTTCATATCAACTTGTTGAATAAAAAAGTCAGAGCTCTAGGTCAGTAATACCGGATAGTGTTTCCACAGTTCAACCTTGGAGTTGATTAGCACCAAAGAAATTGTTTCAAAACAAATTTTAACAAAGAGACCACACTATATAGGAGAGTGTAAAGTATACTTATTTGCTACCTCAGTGGTTCTTAAAGAGCAATCCATAAATTATTGCTGGACCAGAGAACACTTCCACACAAACACATGCAATTAGTCAATGTGTTTAAACAGTTTCAGGATGCATTGACGGGTTTTTTCAGCTGCTAAGAAAACCAAACTGTCCTGGTTACCAATTAAACAGCAGCACCACATTTCTGTATTGGCTTCATGCCTTTGTTGGACACTTTCTGCATTACTATCAAGTACAGCAATTACACCAAAACCAAAGGACAGAAGTACTGAAGTAACCTGTCTCTTCAGTCCCCGCTCTCTTTATAAAGACTGTCTCAACAAATGAGTATTAGCCAAAGTAGAGAACACAAACAATAAAATGAGGAGTTTCAAATACATATGACTAGTAGACAGCTGTATCCCATGTGTTTCTGTCTTCAATATTCTGCTAATATTATTTTACACAGCCAGGAATGATGATCTCTGCTTGAATGATGACGCCATGAAAATCAACAATTTAACTAACCTGCTGCAACATGAAGTGTAGTCAGGAAACGACTATAGTTGACAACATATTCTAAGGAAATTGTTGATTGTCCTAATCTACTCCCTGCCACTGAAAAATAAAGAAATGAACAGTCTTCCGCATGTTTTTAAAACCTTAGGAACAGACGCTGCCTTCGGTGATAATAACTGGTGTATACAACCATATATGCTAACACACCAAATACAGTCACTGTAACTGCCACAAATTCAGAAAACTGAAAGAAGCAAGTTCATAAAACCTCAACAAGTTACATCAGTAATACAGAGTTCTCAACTTCTCTGCAATTCCGAGTATAAATTTCTTGAAATGTCTGTATTACTTCACAGACCTATTCGTGATATAAATACAGGACAAACAGCAATTACCTTCCCCTCCTCATTAGTAAACACAGTATTTCTAGCTCTAACCCACACAATACGAAATCACTACTTAATAAGTAATGACAAAAATACCACTGTGCCTGCAGTTAATTTTGCTTTTTGAAAGACTGACAGATTAACTGATTCCTTAAGCAGCTAATGTGTCTTCTCCAAGTGCACACAGAAAATTATGGATTGTCTCAAGACTTTAGAGAGCTTTTCATATAAATTTAAAATTAACTTGTTGAATTAGGTTTTCCCCAACAGTCCTTCTGTTATGTCTAACTCTTGCTTATGTTAACACTAAATAGGGGAATGAGAAGATGTAAGTGCTGGCCCACCTTTGTACATAGTATTTTTTTCTTGCATTATTCATTTATCAATATTGTAACAAAGAAACAACAGAAAATTTTCTGCTAGGATCTCTGGAGGTGCTTACAACACTTACAAACCTGATTAGAGACAACATAACACAAAACAAACTCTTACCTGTCCCTTCTCTCTCCCAGTAAACCAAGCTGAGAAAGGCTATATGTTTAGTATGCCAAACAACTATTCTAACTCTTATGCCTTTAAACTTCCGTACAGCAAATCCTTTTCACTGTTGAGGAGTTCATCATTCACAATTACAATAAAACCTTAAGTGTATAAGCACTTAAATAAAATGCTATATCCTTTAAATTTAGCTGTTGTTAGTTTATCTATAGTAAACAATTATTTATATTATTAAAATGTATTACAAGACGTGCCTGGATCCATTTTCAATTTTAACTATGTTGAGAATGATATTAATGAAATAGTTTTTAGCAACACAGGTACAGTTGTAGCGTGTTTTTAGGAAGCTTTAGGGCACTGGGCTTTAAGAAGTCCTTAGTATATTTGGAACAAGTCCCTTCTGCATCACTGAACTGAACAATAAGAGGTGCAACCATGTTGGAACTAGGTTCCAAACCAAATTAAATCATATCACAATAAAACACAGCATTTTTATCTCTCAGAACTGACCGGAGATATTCTTTACAATACCATTGTCTCCCACTGTAATGAGAAAAGGACTAGTCTTGAAATAAAATATGCTCAAAAATTATACAGACTTCTGCAGTCCTTGTCTGTAGGATAATTCTCAAACACGCTCAAGACCCTCAGTGGGTCTTAAGGAGTTGAGAATTTGCTCAGCTGTGGATCTTCTCCATGAGGTATTAACAAAGGCTGAGTTTTTAACACCCACTCTTATCTTCCCCACATCATCACAAAGTAAGAGAGCGAAAAGAGCTTCCAGTTCTCTAGTTCCCCTGGTAGAGAACTAGAAATTAGTAGGAGAGCCCTTGGAGCAATCTCTCAGATGTTTTCCAGAGCTAGGAATGCGCTGAGCAGACACAGAACATCACTTTCCCCGCACTCTTTTATGATGTGCCTGAGCACTTTAGGATAGGAAAAGAACCATGTACAAAACTTATGATGGACTTGAGAAATAAGTGGAAAGGAGTTTTTCTTTGTTTGAAAGCGAATACTAAAATCTCCATGCTGGCTCAGACCAAGGATCTACCTAACCCTCCTCCAACAGCAGTCACCAACAGACACCTAGGAAAGAGTGTAAAAACAGGGCAAGCAGACGGATAGTTTCGTTGATTACATTCCCAAATGCCAGAGGTGTAGAACAACCTGCAACAGACTGCTTAGCCTTTCTTTATACAACCTTGCACACACAGAAAAAAGAAAAAGGGTAAGCAACAAAGGTTATTTTAAAACCAGATACATGAAAAATTTCTGCAACTTTAGAAGTTTTTGCAAAACTCAGTAGAATCAACTTGGGAAAACGATCAGGTTTCTAGTTTACACTTTTCCCCTTGATGCGTCCTCATTTGAGAGCTTTGACTAAAAGTCTGCCCTACAACTGCTACTACTTCAACACGTTTTTCTGGAGCAGTGGTTGGCAAAATTTGATAGGCAGCAGTGCAGCCTGGCAGCTGATGGCTTCTTCCTTACTTTGGTACACCCATCGTAACCAAGGAGAAGCTACGCTGGCAGTAAAATTATAGTCGGATAAAGGTTAGCAATGATGCGATTCAAACAACTTGCCATGTGAGACAGTGTGACTGATTTGAAGCCAGAAGCTACCAGACCTTGGAGTAAATACACAGAAGAGTAAGTTCTCAACTGTTCTGAAAGATGCTCCTAAGTTCCCAAGATCAGCTAGCTTTTTTGCCATAAGCTGTCTAAAGTAACTATATTCTGACTGAAATGGAACAGCAAGTAAAGATAACCTTATGATAAAGTCCGTTTAAGGGAAATGACTTGTAAATCGCATGCTTCACTTAAGATACTGGAAATACAACGATTTACATTGTGTAGTTCAGACCAACATAAATTCAATAAAAACAGAAAAGTACCACTGGAAAGTTCAATATAGCCCGAAAAATATCACATCCTTCTAACACTGAGAACAGACACCCTCATTCAGAAACAAATGTTACAAGTGGAAAGTTACTGCTCCCTTTGCCCTCCTACCTCCAGTTTCCCCACACAATCCCAACCCATTTCTGCCAGAAACTAGGATACAGTTTTACACTGGCTTTGTCAAAACAGACAACAGTCCAGAAAGTGATGGCCCAATACTCTTCCTGCTTATGTTCCCACTTCTTTTTGGCAGCAGCTCACCCTTAAATTGGATTAAGTGTAACATGAACTGTACCCTCAGGTATGATGGCAAAGCAACTCAGACGATTCCTCGCTCACAGATTTCAATCAGAATTATCTGGGCTACTTTAGGCAGGTTAGATCAGAGTTGTTACTAACCCAGCTAATTTTAACTGAAATGACTTAGACAGTACCTGAATGGGCAGACCTATCTGCAATAGATGCAGTGGAACAGGAAACTCCAACAGTCAGAAGTAGTAATGTCTTCTACTACTACAACCAGACCTAAAAGAAACTGACCCCAGCCCAAGCTTTCTTGTACTCTTTCCAAAGCATGTGTACACGCAAGTATGCATGCATGCATTAAAGAATGGGGTGGGAAACACTCCCAGAGGAGTTGGTAGGGATGGGAGATAGCATTTCCTGGCATATCCATATCTCTGCAGCATTAGAAATAAGCAAACTCAAATATCTATTTAAATCTACATTTGAAAATTCAAATAAAAGTGATAACCCACTAAAGATTGTCTGGTAAGAAACAAAATTATGAATAATTAGAAAGGCATCTTTGCAACAGGATGCCTGGAAGAAACATGAATCTCACTCCTCATTCAGTAGACTGTATTAAATAATAATAATAATGTAGAAATGAGTGATTCATCAAACATCTGAGTCATTTCTACCTGTATTCACTGTAGAGTCCTCCCCCTCAGCTATAGCCAAGTAGTATAAAGCTACAACTTCACACTGGTATGGCCAGGCACAAATTGCTAAGTCACATGGTATTTTTCAAATAAAACTGAATCATCGAAAGGACAAAGAGAACAAATAGCGAAGGAGCTCACTGCAAAAAGGATGGTGGCTTCCTAACAGCTCTTAAAGAAAAGGAGGGGAAAAAAGAAGCAAGCTACACCTCCAGTCTGATTCAACAGGTTTTTCTACGCTTATTTTTAAGTCTTCAACTGTATTTACGATTTTAGTAACTTAGCTGTTCATATCTTCCTTTTACAAAACTTCATGCCCTGTCATACAGCGTCAAGCATGCTATATATGCTACTTCATTTCTATACAGCCAAATCTGATTTCTGGGAAGAAAAAAATAAAAGGAACAATGAGCACAAGGTTCCTTGTCACAATATAATGATTTATAGAAAAGATAAATCTGTCTCAGAGTGGTCGTGTTAAATGGCTGAAGGGGTTTTTGCGGTTTCTTTTTTTAAACATTGCTTTACAGGGTTATCTGTCCAAAATTTAGCAGAAGTAACAGTGCCTGTAATTTCCCAGGTACTTTTACCAATACGTCCTTTTAAGCCACAATTCTTTTTAAAGAGGCGTCTCCCCGTGAGCAGCACTAAAATAATGGGAGCCACTTAAAGGTCTCATCCACAATTTTTATTTTAATAGTTTCTGCCGTGACTACCATTAATGCAATTATACCTACGACAGCACAAACCACACCAAAATTTCAGCATCTACTGGTTTCTAAGCTACCCTTTTACTTAGGTGCAGTTTCATCACTGGCTTCGGTAATCTATGTATAGCCTGCTGCTAGAATAGGAGGCCCAGCATAGTGCCCATGGCTATACATTCCCATTGCTTCCCTTGGGCCAGTCCCATTTTAGATAAACCGGAGTTCATCAACTCAATCAACTGTGGTTTCACAGTGGTTTACGTCAATCTAAAAGCGAAGCTATATGATATAACTAAGCCAGCCAGAATGCTTGCTGCCACTTTTGAAAAGAGGACACAATTTCTCTTCCTTCTTTCCCCTTCCTCCACTTTCACTCACATGGTTCTACCCTCTCTCTTGCACTCGAATGCCTCTGTTGAGCCAATTTCAACTCACAAACCAAGGATCTAAAATTATCTGGGGCTAGTTTTCCACCAGGTTAGCAAATTAAGCTAGAGCATCCTGGAAACCAGTAAACGCTAGGAAAGGTGCCAAGTAAGTGGTAGGATCACATGGCTGAGAGCATGACTCCCCATTTATGCCAACAGGAAAGCCATCAGAGAGAATGAAATTATGAGAAGACTTGGGTCAACATGTGTGCTTCTTGTTCCCTTCCTTGATTGGTACTGCTATTTGTCTAATCTCATTGTAAGCCAGTTTAGAGCGCTAAACCAACAAAAAACCTATTCATTATTTTTGGCAAGGCTTGTTTTCTGCCAATTTAATTCCCTGAACTAGCTCAGCAAAGGAATCAGGCAAGCATCTGCACCAGTGCAGGGAAGGGGACAGGAACACACAGGGAGATGAGGACAGGCTCGGGCTGATTTAAACTGTCATTGAACTGCATACCCTACAGCAGATCTACATCACATTGTAGTTAGAACTGACAGTAATCTGCCTTTACAACAGGAGGCCTTCATCGCTGATGAGAGTACAGGAACACTACCAGCACTGAAACATCCTACGCAAAGTTTAACCTGGGCACGAGCTTGGATGATTACGTGTAAAAGCAGAAGAATCACGGTATTCTCACCTTCAGAAATACTACAAAACATTAGCTATTTATTCCCCCAGCAATGCCTCTGTGAAAATGTGCTCTGTAATTCCCATTACACAGGTTTAGCCCAGAACAGCACAGCAAGCAGAACTGGTGACCAACTCAGGATTGGAACCCAGTAAATCCTCCATACCAAACCAACACTTCATCACTCAACTGTGCTGTTTATTAACCCTAAACTAATTCAATTAGCCAGTACCAGTCTATAAAAAACTCCTTTTGCAAAGACTTTGTAATGTACTATAGAGCTCATAATTTATAATACAGTTATGTTAACAAATGTGGTTATTTCCTAGGCAGTTGTGAAATAAGAAACTAGAAAAAGGAATAATACTGAGATCTTAAGAAATTATTTCCTTTTCTACAAAGAAAAATAAGCGCGCATGAAGCAGCACAAGGGCTTATTCACACAATTCAAGAATTTCAATGCAGAGAACTACAGAAAGGAAAATACATGTATGTACATGTTCTTTCTCAGGTTAGCAATTGTCAAACAGTTTCAAGTGAAATACAAGCAACTACTTATCACTCACTAACCAAAACCAGTATCATTCCTTAAATTTTATCTCCTGCACTCAGTCCAACAAAACCCGGGCTTCACTTGCCCTGCATAACAATGTAGCGCAACAGTAGGAAAAGGGGTGGGAAAATTTGTCAACACAGAAGCAAATCTCTGCAGTAGTAAACAGCCAGCACGGTAAGTCTACCCAGTAACATGAGATGGTCTGTCATTCACATACTAGCTTAAGCATCCAAACCAAGCATATCACATTTGGGGCACTCAAGTCATACTTAATTTTGTTCAACACCTCCTTTTGACAACAGCTTTGTCACAAGGACTGAAAATACGTATGTCATAAAAGACAGTCATTTGCCAGGACTGTCACTGATCCTCTCAAGATAAAAATAATAAAGCTGTAAGTGCAAGTGGCAGAGGCTGCCTAATTGTCAACTGTATGAAATATAAGAATCGAGATTAATGTCCTACAGGCAACAACAGTTTGAGGGGAAGAGAAAATAATGCTGGGAAAAAAGCTAAGAAAATTAACTGACTAGGTTTGCACATTAGAAATGCTGCATTCTGCTTTGGAGCCTTTAACTCCACAGGAGCCAAAATTTGAGGAAAACAAATGAAAACTTACTGCAGGCTACAGAAAACTACTGCAAATTGGCCAAAGAACCAGGAGAAAAAAAACCAAACATGTCTATGGAGGAGATGAACACTAACAGAAAGAAGCTGAATGACAGATCAATTGAACAAAAACATTCTGGACAGCATGAACAAAAAAACATTTACCCCAAAATTCTTTCTATTCTCACACATCTCAACATAGAGAAAACAGCAAAAATGTGCTACTCTAAACGCGTAATTTACCACCTGAAATTTGAGAAAAATTATTTAAGTGACAGTGGTGTTCTAAATCTCACTTTTCTGGGGAATACATTATTATAATCGAGCAGAAGTAGGAGCAACGCTTCTTCACACTGCGTAAGAGACTCCTAACATGGAATATGTTGGTGCTTCCCAGGTTTAACAGACAGACCGAGTTGAAGGCTACCTCACCGATTCCATCAAGTGAAGCAACTCCAGACATCACTTGCAAAGACAAGCATTCAGAAGCTATCCACATTCAGCATCAGGAAGTCAGTATTAACACTTACTCACTTGAATTATTACTGCAGGCTCATCTTTGAGAAATTGTCAGTGACAACAAACCTGCGAATTTTTTCCTTTTAAAATGAGAGTGGGAAGCTCAGATTCTCCCCCCTTCCTTCTACGGAGTGAGAAGCAAGCTCTAGCTTCTCTAGTTGTGAAATCACCATACTGACACACACCTTCCCAATTCTGCTCCGCACACAGCAGCATGGCTACCGACACAGCTTAGCCTATTTTCCAACCAGTTGCTACAACTAGTAAGTTTTAGTCAGTTTTGAAAATTGAATTAAAAAAAAAGATTAAAAAGGCAGGGCCACCTTGGTAACTGAGCGGGGGCAATCAGGCAGTGAAACTATTTCATGGAGAAGATGAGCCTTCTTCCTTCTGTCCCTAATAAAATAAAAGCT
Organism: Chionis minor; assembly: GCA_013398295.1. Lineage (NCBI taxonomy): Eukaryota > Metazoa > Chordata > Aves > Charadriiformes > Chionidae > Chionis > Chionis minor. The sequence continues at coordinate 63,037 of VZSF01001808.1, forward strand.
GAAAGGAGAGCCAGAATAGGAAAACATATTCATGTAGTAAGAATCAGGAAGCACTGGAACAGTATCACAGACCTCCACTCTCACCACAGCCAGGTAGTCCAGAGGGGAAGAAGAAAAAAAAAGTTTCTTTTACTGTCCCACCCACCACTGATAGAGAAGGTCCAAGAAGCAGTTTAAAATCTGACACCCATCAGTGACAAACTAACATAGAAGTCCTTACTCAAGACTGAGGAGTAATACCCACACGCTGGTCTTGCCACTTTCCAACAACAGAAGAGGACGCCAGGGTTTGGGAAAAAGGACTTCCCACAAACATGTTGCCTATGGGCTTCACTGGTGAAGGCACATTTCTACCTGTATCGTGTTCCAGTAAAATTTTAAGCTACAACACAGGCACACAAATGTATTTTTGAGAGAAATACATCTGTATTTTGGCATGTAAATACCTGAATTCAGAGTTATAAACCACAGCTCGGCCATAAAACTGTACAAGGCCACTGTCCAGTATTCCATTCTATAAAAATTACTAAAACATCAGTGACAAAGAAATTTTGTTTGCAAGAGGCAATGTACATTTTTATCATGCTGGATAAAATATCTACAGTCTCAGCAGTGGTTAAATTGCTGCTATAAAGGAAATTGTCCTCAGATAAATGGTTTCCCTATGAGAAGGTTTCAGTGCTACACCTCACCCCAGGTCAATAAATCAAATTAACGGCACCTTGTCCTCTGGCCAATGACATCATCGGCTTGACCACATCTTGTGAGGCGAGTGCAAAAACATATGCTATTTAAGGCATGAAATCATATTACTGCTTTTTGTCCAGCCAGCCTTGTGCTGTTGGTCTGTGAAACAGTCAGTCACCTGAACAGTCTCATTACTGCTTCTACAGATTTTCTTCTTCTAGAATTCAAGGCCTGTCTTCACCAAGGGTGAAGAAAGAGGATAAACAATCTGAGTCGTTATTTTTTAGATCAAAATGCTTTTCATTAGCTGCAGCGTAGTATTTTGTGACAAATTAAATTTAGAACCAAACTACAAAATACGCCCTCTGCATTTGTATGTGAACTCTCTTCCTAGTCATGTTTCAATGATGTTTACATGCTAATCTGGCACTGCTACTTTGAAGTACCCTGCTGTTAGGTCCTTTTTCTCCACGTGTGAAAACAATGGTCACTAATTAAAACCTACAGTTTTATCTGAAACGTATGGCTGTATAATTTTTTTTTTCGTAAATTACTGCCTCTTTTTAATAAAGTAGTCCGCTTGTTTTCTTTCTAAGTAGACTAACATCTGGTTTAAAACTGAATAACTGCAGACAATTTAAGAGGATTAATTTCAATTTTCACTTGGTGTTCTTATGACACAATCACAGAAAACTTATCTTCCTTTCTAGACCCTGTACTGCCTAGTAGTATCTTCTGTCTTGAAAGCCAAATAAAAATGAAAGAAAAAAAAACCCCCACAACCCAGAACATTCAAAAGATACAAGCAGCGACAAAAGCATCTGACACACTGCACTGTTAAACTGCATCCACACTAAGCAAAAAGAAGGTGAATAAGATTATCTTCAATGTATTCAATTCTGTTTGTGTTCAGAGGGAGGAGGAAAGCTGTTCAGATTTTGAGTGTGTCTTCTATAGCTCTCTCAGTGCCAGGAAACGTAAATTAGAAGCAACTCTCCTTTAAGGAAAAGAATTAAGGACAAAGGGACCAAAAATGCCCAAGCCTCTGAAAAGCAGATATGAAAGGAAGAGCTTTACAGTCTTGAGTTGCTATAAATTAAAAATAAGCTCCTTATTTAAAAGACATGAGTGTTTGAGAATCTATGAGCAGATCTGATGCTGCTCAAGCCCCAGGAGGGTTTTGTTTTTGCTGGCAGGGGTGGAGTGGAGATGGGGGGGTCATTTTGGTTATTAGTAAATAAATCAAGCAGCAGAGTGAGGCCTAGGCGCCTGCCAGAGGAGCCAGGGCCTAGCTCTCCCCCCTCCTCTCCTCACGAAGCCTGGGTTTGATCTCGGGGCCCTGTGGGTTGCCAAGAAAATTTAAAAAAAGCGAGAGAGTGAGAAAGAAGAATCATATTGAACCACAAAAGCACATGGGGCGAATGTAAAATATAAACACGGCGTTGGGCTCTGAGTGGCTGTTATTAAAGGTCTGAATTACTAAACATGAGAGGCGGGGAAAGCCAGGCGGCCATTTCAATAATATAAACCTCCCCGAATTAGACATTATTCAAATGAGAAGGAGAAGGGAGAGAGAGAGAGCGCGAGCGAGCGAGGGAGAGGGACGGGACCCGCACCCCCAGTGCCAGCCCACCGAGGCCGCCGGCACCACCGCCTGCCCCGGCACCCCGGGCGAGGGGACTGGGGGCCGGTGCCCAGCACCCGGGGCCGCAGCACCCCGAGCCCCCGGGAGCAAGAGGGCAACAGGGGAGGGTGGGCAAACGCCGCCGGGGCAAATCCAGCCTTTGGGGGTGCAAACAGGCGGCCTCGCCCGTCAGAGAAACTCTGCTCGCATCCCCCCCCCGCTCCCCCCAAGTCACCCCACATTGAACCTGCCCTTTACGGGATGGGGGGGGGGCGGGAAGCTCTAAATAAAAAGCCAAACCACGCTCTCGTCCTACCCCTCCCCGCGGCCACCCGCACCCGTCCACCCCACGCCTGCAGGCCGCAGGCTCTGGGGAAATAACCCTGGCCGGAGGGGGGGGGGAGGCGGGGGGCAACGAGAGGTGAGACGAGGAAACCGAGTCTTTCTCCCCCACTCGGCCCCACCGCGGGGCCGGCACTCCCGTCCCCCTCCGTCCTGCCGCGCCGGCGGGGGGACCCTGCCCCACTCGGGGAGGTTGGAGGGGGGGCCGCCCGCTTCCCCCCAGCCCGGCGGGCCGTGCCCCCTCCCGCGGCCCCCATCGGGACGGCTCCAGCAGCATTTCCCCCCCCCCCCCCCCCGCCATGAATATGTAAAGCGGCTTTTATTGTGGGCGTGCGGGCCGGGTGGCGGCTACCCACTTCCGACCGCTTTTGGGTGCGGGGATGCCTTCCCCTACCCTACTCCCCCTCCCG